>SJYW01011444.1:323649-353666 GCA_006410735.1 Raphicerus campestris | reverse complement strand
AGAGTTCCAGAAAAACATCTACTTCTGCTTAACTGACTATGCCAAAGCCTTTGACTACATGGATCACAATGAACTGTGGAAAATTCTGATAGAGATGGGAATACCAAAACACCTGACCTGCCTCCTGAGAAATCTGTGTGCAGGCCAAGAAGCAGTAGTTAGAACAGGACAAGGAACAGCAGACTGGTTCCAAATTGGGAAAGGAGTACATCAAGGCTATATATCGTCAGCCTGTTATTTAACTTATATGCAGAGTACATCATGAGAAATGCTGGGCTGGATGAAACACAAGTTGGAATAAAGATTGCAGGAGAAATATCAAAAAATAACCTCAGATACACAGATGACACTGCCCTTATGGCAGAAAGCAACGAGGAACGAAACAGCCTCTTGATGAAAGTGAAAGAGGAGAGTGAAAAAGGTGGCTTAAAACTCAGCATTCAAAAAACTAAGATCATGGCATCTGGTCCCATCACTTCATGGCAAGATGGGGAAACAATGGAAACAGTTAGAGACTTTATTTGGGGGGGTCTCCAAAAATCATTGCAGATGGTAACTGCATCCATGAAATTAAAAGACACTTGCTCCTTGGAAGAAAAGCTATGACTGACCTAGACAGCATATTAAAAGGCAGAGAAACTACTTTGACAACAAAAGTTTGTCTAGTCAAAGCTATGGTTTTTCCAGTAGTCATGTACGGATGTGAGAGTTGAACTATAAAGAAAGCTGAGCGCTGAAGCATTGATGCTTTTGAACTGTGGTGTTAGAGAAGACTCTTGAGAGTCCCTTGGACTGCAAGGAGATCTAACCAGTCAATCCTAAAGGAAATCAGTCCTGAATATTCATTGGAAGGACTGATGTTGAAGCTGAAATTCCAATACTTCGGCCACCTGATGCGAAGAGCTGACTCCTTGGAAAAGACCCTGATGCTGGGAAAGATTGAGGGCAGGAAGAGAAGGGGACGACAGAGGATGAGATGGTTGGATGGCATTATCGAGTCAATGGACATGGGTTTGCATGGACTCTGGGAGTTGATGATGGACAGGGAGGCCTGGCGTGTTGCAGTTCATGGGGTTACAAAGAGTCAGACATGACTGAGCGACTGAACTGAACTGAAGAACTGACTCATTTGAAAAGACCTTGATGCCGGGAAAGATTGAAGGCAGGAGGAGAAGGGGACAACAGAGGATGAGATGGTTGGATGGCATCACTGACTAGATGGCCATGAGTCTGAGCAAGCTCTAGGAGTTGGTGATGGGCAGGGAAGCCTGGCGTGCTGCAGTCCATGGGGTCGCAAAGAGTCAGACACTACTGAATGACTGAGCTGCTGAAATTCATATGCTAATGTGTGGGAGGGTTATTCCAACTATTTTGGGGAAAGTGTAAGTTGTTCCGTCGTGTTTGATTCTTTGTGACCCCATGGACTGTATGTAGCCTGCCTGGCTCCTCTGTCCATGGAATTCTCCAGGCCAGAATACTGGAGTGGGTAGCTGTTCCTTCTCCAGGGGCTCGTCCCAAACCAAGAATCGAACCCAGGTCTCCCACCTTACAGGTGGATTCTTTATTGTCTGAACCACCATTTTAGGGAAGGGGTGGAGATTTCCAGGAATTGGGCCACTGCGTATTCCTTGGTCTTTTGACAGTGCCTCGGAACTGTTACTGGAGAAGGAAATGGCAATCCATTCCAGGATTCTTGCCTGGAGAATTTCATGGCCAGAGGAGCCTGGCAGGCTGCAGTCCATGTGGTTCTAAAGAATCAGACATGACTGAGCGACTTTCACTTTCCTTGGAACGGTTGTGGCGCCTCTGGGTTCGTCATTTAGCTTGCTGATTGAGGATCAAGGTCTAATTAAAATCGCCTTGTCTGCCATCTTGGACCCCTTTAATTCTAACTGGTTTATGTTGTGTCCTTGGGCTATGTGGTTCTTTCAAAATTTGTCTCCTTCCCCTTTCCCTCCTGTTACACTTGTACTTGGTTAGACTGCAAGAAACCATATGACAGGTTTCACTCCCACCAAGAGATATAAAATATGCTCACTTTAGTTACCTTACCTGGCAAACTTCTCTTGGGGACTTCCCTGGTGGTCCAGTGGTCAGGATTTGGCAATTCCACTTCCTAGGGCCTGGGTTCAGCCCCTGGTCAGAGAGCTAAGATCCCATAAGCCATATGGCATGGCCAAAATAAATAAAAAATAAACCAGCTTATCTCATTTCCCTTATTGTTTCAGATGGAATGAAGGCAAACACTAAAGCAATCTTTCCTTTCTCCGCATGCATTCAATAAATACCACATTTCTTTTTGGGTTGGGGTTGAAAGGAATAATTCTTTTGTTAACTAACCATTCCTTACATTCACACTTTTTTTTTTTTTTTTTTTGGCCACGCAGCTTGCGGTATCTCCGTTCCCCAGTCAGGGACTGAACCCAAGCCACAGCAGTGAGAGCCTGGAATCCTACCCACTAGACGACCAGGGAACTCCCCACGATTAGTTATTCATCAAATGTTTATTAGTTGGCTATAAAGGATTCAGGACTTCCCTGGTGGTCCCCTGTTAAGACTCCACACCTCCAGTGTAGGGGACATGGGTTCAATCCCTGGTCAGGAAACTAAGATCCCACATGCTGAGCAGCCCCCACCCCCTTCCCCGCCCAGGAGGAAGTCCTATGGAAGAAGTCAGACAGCAAACCTGGTAAGGACCACACAAGAGGTCCTGAGTTAAGTGCTTCAAGGACCCAGTGGGAGACAGGCAGCAAGGAGGCCTCTGGGGAGCCTTTCTAGAGCTCTACTTCCTAGTCTAAACCAGTAACTGCTATGGTAACTCTGACCTTTTTTACGCTGGGCAACCCCTTCTCCCTCTTGTAACACAAGCACTCCCTAAAGAGATTGAGAAAACTCCCCCAAGGGCAGGGGAATTATCCCTAAGCCTGGCTCAAAAAGACTTATTGAAAGAATGGGTAAATTACTGTCCTTGGGGATAACTGCCCAAATATACAGAAATGAAGAAAAATAAAATATGTTCAGAAAGTGCATGCAAAGAAAAATTATAAACCAGCCTACCAGTAATCCTTGGCCATTGGAGCGCATGCATTTTTCCACTTTGAATAACACACATCCACACTCTGCATTTACTACTATTCAAGCAACAATAACCAATATTACATCAGCTTCCCTGGTGGCTCAGTCAGTAAAGAATCCACCTGCATTGCAGGAGACCTGAGTTCGATCCCTGGCTCAGGAAGATCCCCTGGAGAGGGAAATGGTAACCCACTCCAGTATTCTTGCCTGGAAAATTCCAAGGACAGAGGAGTCTGGTGGGCTACACTCCAAGGGGTAGCAAAAGTCAGACATGACTTAGGGACTAAACCACCCATCCAACTAACATTTCTTTGGCTTTAGGGGTGCCAGGCACTTGAGATACATTATCTCACTTAGTCCTTACAACAACCTTCTTTTACAGGTAAGTCAACTAAGCCTCAAAAGGTAACCAATCCAAGGTCACACAGCTAATCAGAGCCTAGAAGCCTGCGTTTTAATCCCCAAATGCCTGGTAGCCTCATGCCCACAGGCAGAAAAGATCTTTACAGGCTTTCTAATGTTGAATTCTGCCAGCCTTATCTGCTTTTACAGGTAAGTCTCCCTTAGGCTAAATCTAGCTCTACCCAAGGCAAGATGAAATATCTGATGTATAGGACACAACAGGTCCAAACCACTTAGCTCAGTGATAATTCTAACCTTTTCTTTGCAAGTCTTGTGTCAACTCTGTGTGACCCCATGGACTGTAGCCTGCCAGGCTCCTCTGTCCATGGAATTTTCTAAGCAAGATTACTGGAGTGGGGTGCCATTTCCTACTCCAGGAGATCTTCCCAAGATGACTCCCTAACCCCCCCTGGTTAAACAGAAACTTGCAGAGTTCCCTCCTATAGCCAGGGCCCCAGAAGGTCAGTGATGCTTCCTTTTTTCAACTTCTCTTCCTCATGTGGTTAACATTCTCTCTGGTACTATTTCTTTATAATATAATTGAGAAATAAGAACAGAATGAAACCTGAGCCCTGGGCATGTCTCATCACCATGGAAACAACTTAAAGCCTGAGTGCCTCCAGGAGATGTGGGTACTGTTTGTCCAATGGGTTTGGAAATAAGGCTCTGGGAACTAGACAAAGTTAAAACAAGCCCCTGTCGGCCTAGTGGCAGTTTTGGTAATAAACACCATGTTCAGGATTGTATCAGCAGCCACATTATCAACCTATATCCTCCATTCCTGACACTGTGCTGGTTTGGTACAGAACATACCAGCCAAATGAATATCAGCTCAAATTATCCTTCTTTTGTGAAGTGATGTTTGAAACTCTATTAAGGTGGCTCAAAGACTGTGGTAGGAGAAAAAAGCAATGTAAACAGCAAAAAAAATTTCAAGAACATTCTGTAGATGATTTTTCGCTTCTGGGAATGGGAAACCAGTTTTAGTTTTCCCAGGAGACTCCATTATTAAAGTCATAAATAAAACATCCCTGATTCAACTGCTCAGTCAGTGGCTGTGGTCTGGAAAAGTGGCACAGAATCAGAGGCGGGCAGTTCTGGGGAGGCCAGGGAAGCGAGCACATGTCTCAGACATCTTGATATGTCTGCTTCCCCCACAAGCTGACCGCACATCAGTCTCAAGTGTAAGGATAACGAGTGAATTTTGCTGTATGGAAGATGACCAAAGATGAGTACATCTCAAACAGGATCCTAAAATGCAAGATGCTTTCCTAGCTGACACCCTTTCTTTTGTAAAGGTACACAATCTCCTCTCAAAGTAAGTAGTGTGGTATAGGGACTCCTAGTCTGATTGCCTAGGTGTTCTGGGTTCCAGTTCCAGTTCTGGCTACATTCCAGGCCCATGGTCAAGTGTAGGTTACTTAACCTCACTGAGTGCCAGCCTCCTTGGTAGAGATGGGAAGGATGACTGCTGCTCCTTAGGTATCCTATGTGCTGGGACTTCCCAGGCAGTCCAATGGTTAAGACTTGGCCCTTGCAATGCAGTGGGCATGGGTCCTAACCCTGGTTGAAGAATGATGATTTTGAATGCTGAGATAGTATCAGGGCCAATAATAATAATAATAATCCCATGTGCTAGTGGTATCCATCACAGTGAGTTTCAATTACTCAGGAAATAAAGGACAAGTGACACCTGCTAAGGCCTACTTGGTCTGGGCAGTGCTGAGTACTTTATGGCTGTTATTGATTCCTACAATAACTTATGGTTTCTGGTAGCCCCAACTTAACAAATGATGGAAACTAGTCCTGAGAATTTCTGTGACTTCCTCAAAGCGATCAATGCATATCCAACTCTTGAGACCCCATGGACTGTAGCCTGCCAGGCTCTTCTGTCCATGGAATTTTCCAGGTAAGAATACTGAAGTCGGTTGCCATTTCCTTCTTCAGGGGATCTTCCCGAGACCCAGGGATCGAACCTGGGCCTCCTACATTACAGGTGAATTCTTTACTGAGTGAGCCATCGGGGAAGCTATAAGCACGCAGTCACGCTTCAAACTCCCAGCTGTCCAGCTCCCAAGTAACCATCTTTTTATTTGACCTTGCTAATATCTCACCTTGGGAGAAATCATTAATATGATTTTAATTCAAAATAAATATAACTCAATAGTTCGGTCATAGTTTTCAAATAATTTGCTCAGGCCTTGAAAAATTCAGCTTCTCTAGCTATCCTCTCTCTCATTAAAATGATCCCACATCACTTGGGAATTAGAAGAATCTTCATGCGACATGAACTTCTAATCTTTGGCTTGTTCAAACAGGCCTGGAGCATCGCCCCCTATGGCTCCAAAGAAATGTCATGTGTTAGGACATTTTAGTCACATCCAGATGGTTAAGTTTTGGGGTTTCTATCTTTCAGTATGAACTGAAAGTAATACTTTGTTTTTCCCCCTCAAAAGAAATCAGAAGTCATAGTACTGAAATCAATAGTCATGAAATCCTGTGAAATAAAGGTTTAACAAACTATGCTTCCTCGGTTCTAAGCTCTTGGCTTCTAACAGAAAAGCCAGGGTTTCCAGTTCATGAAAAAAGAATAAAATATAAGAGAACAAAATAGCATGACATTTTGGGTGTGTGCTTAGTCAGACCTGCCAGAGTTTCCGATTTGGTAGTTATTCCTTTTTCCTGAACGGCAGGCTGAACCAGATATGGTGTGGACTTCAGAATCAGAACAACAGTTCAGAGCTCTTGCATGTGTATATTTATGCTCACTGAACCTCCAGTTTTTCCCTCCGTAAAATGGGGAAGCTTCATGGGATTGTTGTGAAATCAAACAAAAATATACATAAAGAGCAAAATATAGTAGTCCTTTTTTTGCCGCTCCAAATTCAAAACGGACTTGAGCAGTCTGTAATGATAACAGTTATTTTAATATCATTGACTCCTCCCTGGCGCTGGCCTAACTCTTTCCATAGATTCCTTTTTTTTAATGGAAGGAAACCAGTATTTGAAACCAGGTGCTCTAATTCCAGGGCTTGCCCTGTGCCCTGCTCTAGGACACAGGCATTTACTGGGTTCAGATGAAAGGATTTATGAGCAATTGCTTCTGCAGGAAACAGCTGCCTGAGGGTCCTGGTCCCTGTGGCTAGGTATTTGGCCAAAGGTAGGGAAAGCCAGGCATAATCTTTTGTTCTCACTCAACACAATTGGTACCCCTGCTCTTCTCCTCCCTGGGGTTAGTTTCCTGACCAGTCTAGGTACATAATAGATGCCCCCAAAGTGCTTGCTGAATAAATAAATGCAAGTTAATAAACTGATTGCTCATGGTGTAACAATTTATGGAACATTTAAAGTAACCTCCATTCTTCTCTTACGGAAACTAACATGTTAAAGAGATTAAAAAAAAATAACCTGTTAATTCTCCACATTAATTCAGTGTTCACCAAGCACTTATTAAGGACCTCCTATTAATCAAAGGGCCAAGGATCACATATGTAATTCATTACTGAGTATTAAAGAAGCAACAAAGCTCAGCTTATATTCAGCTATGGAATACACAATACTTTTCAGGTAGAATTGAACTTTGTGGCTTTGTTTGCACTGCTTTTCTAATTTGCATTCCTCAATCCTTATTTATTAAACAGTCATGGTGGGCAGGTTGGGCAAGTGTCTTTGTGAACCATGCTAGAATGAGGGCAGGAGAAGACAGGCTAACATTTGGGACACGGTGTAGGGAACCAAGAGCATAAGGTCAGAACGGCTATAATTCCTCCCCTGTCATGAGAAACCCTGGTTTCCTCATCTACAAAATGAGAATGATCGTCTGCCCTGCTCTCCCATGAACTCCTACGACGATATGAGGAAGCACTTCCTTGTGAACATCCTACGTGAGGTCNTAAGGTCAGAAAGGCTATAATTCCTCCCCTGTCATGAGAAACCCTGGTTTCCTCATCTACAAAATGAGAATGATCGTCTGCCCTGCTCTCCCATGAACTCCTACGACGATATGAGGAAGCACTTCCTTGTGAACATCCTACGTGAGGTCATGTAAGCCAAGAGCCCAACACAGGTTCTCACGCAAACCAGGCACTCCATGAATATCGCTGCTTTCCCCTCCGCTTCTTCGGGAGGCGTCCCTGGTGACTCAGTGGTAAAGAGTGCAGCCAATGCAGGAGATGCGGGTTTGATCCCTGGGTCGGGAAGATCTCCTGGAAAAGGAAATGGCAACCCACTCTAGTATTCTTGCCTGGAGAATCCCATGGACAGAGGAGCCTGGTAGGCTACGGGCTATGGGGTTGCACACAGTTGGACATGACTTAGCGACTAAACAATTCCTTCTTCCAGCCTGATCTCCTGGACAGCTGCGGTGGTTTGAGTCTGGTCCTCTCCTGCACATGTTATCTTTTCTCCCCTCTGTGGCTGCCAAAGGCAAACACAAATGAAATGGTAACAGGGTAGCCACTGAAGCAAAACAGGTCACAGGAAGGAGATAATGCATTCAAGGACAAATAAAAGTCAACTGTAGCTGGGGCCAGAATGGTTAAGTAAAAAGTCCAGGAAAGTAGAGATGGTATCTATTTTAATAGGGAGTAGGCTTTTAAAATATTATTACCAATGTGAAAACATACAACATTTACTTGTGTGGCTTTAATATCCTTTTTACTGTTTAGGTTGCTTGCACAAGGTGGGAATTCTGTAAGTTGTGGATGCAACCTTCTGAAAAAACACTTTAAAATATAGAATAAACTGATGATGTTTAGGTAAAAAGAGCCTTGCTAAAACTGTACTTATAATGACTGGCTATGCAAGGCTGTGTGTGCATATAGACAAGACTAGAGGGAAAATATTTGGGAAATAAACAGCTGCAATGTTAGGATGGTTGAACTGTCTCACCCAGTTCCTAGAACTGAATGTGAAAGTGAAGTTGTTCGGTCGTGATCCCATGGACTGTAGCCCGCAAAGTGCTCTGTCCATGGGATTCTCCAGGCAAGAATACTGGAGTGGGCTGCCATTTCCTTCTCCAGGGGATCGTCCTGACCCAGGGATCGACTCCTGGTCTCCTGCATTGTAGGCAGACAATTTTAGAGTCTGAGCCACCAGGGAAGCTGCCTAGAACTGAATAGATGTTTATTATTTGTTCAGTGAGTGAGAAGACTTGCTTTTCCATATATTGTAACTATGCTTATTTCCCTTTGTTAGTCAACCATTCAGAGGTAATGTTGCCTCTTTTTGACATTATTTTATTGATTCACCTGTTTTTTCTCCCCCCCTTGGCCTAATGCAATTCTATCTCCAAAGAAAATTGGTGTAAACAGAAAAGGTTGCAGAGACTTAACATGAGGCTTAGTAGACAGAAATGATAAAGGTCACTCCTGCACTTCTGATCTCCGAAACCAGGAGAGGTGTTGATAGATAAGCAGGAGACCTGATTTTTATTCATTAATCAGCTAAGTGTCCTTAGAGAAAATAACCCCCTAGGGCCCCAGTTGACAGATCTGTGAATGGGCTTAGACAGATGACCTCCTTCTGACCTTTCAGTTACTTTCATGTGTTAAATGTCGAGATAAAACATGTTGGGTCAATTAAGACAGAAGAGCCCTGCAAAGAATTCATATTTGAAAACTTTATTTTCTCAAATGAGCACCAACACAGATCGGAAATATGACAGAAACAACGCGCTTTTCTCTAATACTGAATCACTATGTACAAACACAGGAAATGGTGAAGACAAATTACTTGAAAATAATTTTCTTTGTTATTGAAGCAAAGTGACCTGAAAATGCCACTAAAAAAAAATAATAATAAAGATAAAAGAAAAACAAAACCCAACAAATACAGTTTGTAAACACAAGCATAAATAGGCAGAGTCTGTATTGAAAGATAGTCTCTGCAGGTTGGAAAAGGGAACTGACTCTCACTTTCACCCAAATGTTATACAAAAACATATGGGCAGGTAGAATTTGATACTATGAGAACGGCTTGTTTCTTCTTGGCCTTTACCTTTCACTGCTGGCTGATTTCATGACGTTATCTTAATTTTAAATATGAAATATTAATATATCTCTTTCCTCGACCTAGACCACTAGCATGTTTTCTCATTTGAGGCAGACTCATTTTTTTAAAAAATATCTAAGTTGATTGTGATCAATATTTGATTTCCCAGCCTCTTCCTGAACCTGAGGCGATGTGACCTTAAAAAAAAAAAGCTATTTACCTACAAAATATGTGTATTATTTTACTGACATCCTTTTCAACCCAAACCAGTTTAATGTTTGACATGATGTGGCTTCCACAACAACTGGAGCCCTGGGTCCATGATGAGTGCCCTCACCTCTCAGGGAGGGACACAGCTGTGACTGCTGGGTCTTCNTTCTTTTCAACCCAAACCAGTTAATGTTTGACATGATGTGGCTTCCACAACAACTGGAGCCCTGGGTCCATGATGAGTGCCCTCACCTCTCAGGGAGGGACACAGCTGTGACTGCTGGGTCTTCACAAACAACAGATTTCCTCTACAGTCTAGAAAAGCTGAGCACACGAAGACAAAGGAGCAAACACGCAACAGCGCCGTGCTCGGGGAAACGAACTCCTCGAGGGTTGTGCTGTTGGTCCACTCAGAAACAAAACCAGCAGAGAGAAAGAGAAGAAAACTCTTATGTGCCCAAGGTGTAAACTGTAGGTATAGTGTCCCCCCAAAAAACGAAAACCGCAGGCACGATGCAAAGTGCTTTACACGCACACACGCACACACACACACACACACGCACGCACACACAGACGCACACACACTTACACAATTAAAAACAAGAATCCAATCTGTTGGAAATTCTTCCAACAAGAGGAATTGCTCTAAGTCATTACTAAGTTTGATTTATTTTCTTTCCTGGCCAATAGTGGTACAAGAAAATATTTCAATTCTCAACCTGGTAATGTACTGCAGAGTCTGTTCCACTGGGAAGAAATACAGAGACATTGCTTCATTTATTGCCTCTGTCCAGACTAAAGTGATGGAGATTTTTTTTTTCCTTTCCTTTTCTTTTGCAAGAGTATACTGGTGATCACTGTTTCCCTTAAAATATACTTCAAGAAATGCAGAGGAAACCAGAGAATTTAAAAATGAAAATAAAAAGTGCTCTCAGGGGATCTGAGAAAACAGCACCAAATATATTATTTAAAAAATTAAATATTATTTACAAAAGTATATTTCACACGCAACTGTTTCTTATATATCCTCTTGAAAATCTTTTTATAAAGGGGACACCTCTCTTTCCCACACTGATCCACCAGTAAAGATTGACTCTATCTTATCTCTGTCATCTTGTTGTCCGGGGAATTGGGCAGGCCCAGCTGACGTTCTGTGGACACTGAGCTCGGCTGGGTTGGATACACATCAAATCAACCCATCAGCGGCTGAGACTAATATCCCAGCGGGCTGGGTATAATCCAGGGCCGCCCACGCTATATGACCTGGGGAGGCACGAGGGAGATGGAACTAGAATCTGCCGGCTGGACTTCAGCTGAAGAGGAAGGCAGCTGCTGGCTCAGGTCTAGCACGTCATGCCCTTTTCCTTTCCCCTTTTCCCTTTCCCTACTCCGGGCACCCCTAAGCTTTACCATCAAACTCCAGTTCCCCAAACCCACCAGGGGTGAATGGATGAGGTCTTTGGTTATGCTCTGAGTCCAAAATTTGGTGAGGAAATTAAAAATGAACCGACTGAGGCATCTTCCTCACTCAGCTGCGGTCTCTACAATACTGCCAGACATTAGTAGACAAGCCATCAATGAAGCTCAAGTTATAAGAAGCACTTTTGGTTCTTTTTCTTAGGGAAAGCCTAATGAGTTGGTTTTTTTTTTTTTTTTTTTTTCCTTGTCATTATGGAAAAACCAGCATTTTGTTCAGCTCTCTTGCACCATGTGCCCACTGGATGCTCAATGGATAGTAATTTAAATTAAAGCAAAACAAAACACCAGAACTCGGGTCTAACTGGAGCCTGCTCTGATCCATGCAAGAGTCAGAGGCCCCATCCCCAAAGATCAACAGTGGCACTCCAGTCTCCTCTGCTCCTTGAACATTCTGGGGCACCTCATGTCCAGTATATGATCACGCTTGGTTTTTACACACCTACATGTTCCCCCCACCCTGACCCTGCCTGTTTCCTGTTCCTGGAAAGGATTATCATTAGCCAGGACATTCCCTGAGTAAAGGGGCTAATCAAAACACAGAAATGAGAGCCACTACTTTCAGCAGGGATGCAGAGGGGAATTTATGATTTCTGGGCTGGCAAACCAGCTTAGGAATGTGAAAGTTGAAAATGATTTTTTTTTTTTTTTAATTGAGATCTTGGGTGGGCCTGGGAGCCAGAGGAACTATTTCTCTGGGATTGGAAATGAAAGACTTCTAAGTCTCGGTCTGCTTTTTAGTAATGTGGAGAGAACGACTTAATCTCCCAGGGTTGCTAAAGCACCAGACTATGTGGGCCAAGAAGCTTGTGGGAACAAAATTTGGTTTTGCAGAACCCTCTTTGTCTCACAGATGCTGTCTGCTGCTAAAAGCGGGGCTACCTGGCTTCCCGTTAGCTCCCCGCCCGGCACCGCCAGGGCAGCACCATGAGCATCTCAGGCCCCGCGCTCCACCAGCAGCCCACAGAGACGCAAAAAGGCATTTCCACGACGGACTCACCCTCTCTGGGAATCTGGTTCCATTCTGAAAACGTCCCGGGTTGGCTGCTTTAATCTTGCTTAACAATTTTACAGGTTCTCGTCTCCTTCAACTCACTCTTTTGTGACTTTTAAGGTGAATTTTCCTATAGGATCAGCCTACTGGGAGAATGAGATGCTGAGAATTACCTAACATAACCTACACATATCTTAGCAATGATAATATTTTCAGTCTAAGCAATGAAATTACCTCAATTAAATGAGTTTCGGTCATGCACTGCATACTGGTTAAATTGCTGTAGAACAGACTTCACAGTGTTGATTAAATGCAACAAACTCTTCTCTCCTAAGCCTCACAGAGATGCGTTCCCCACTTCCCTAATATAATGAACTTTGGATGGGGAGGTCTGGGACGGGGTGTAACACTGGAATTTATAACTTGACATCAAATTGAAGACCTTCCCATTGCTGGATCACACAGACAGATTTCTCTCTACACAAAAACATTCATGTACAAAGAGAACAAGCTAGGGGCATGAGGAATCTGCCAGCTAGGTTATCACTAAACTTGAAGCCTTGGGACTTTGTTTTCCGCAACTACAATGATAGAACTGAAGGAAAACACCCAAAAACTCATACGCATAAAGAACTGCTGTTCTCAGTGAAGCCAATGCATACCAAAAAAAAAAAAAAGATGCACTTAACCTGTAACAGTTCAAACCTAAACTATTCCAGGCTCTGCCCCACCCACCCTCATTTCCTTGCCACAGTGCTCTTCTCTTATGAAGGTTCAGAAAAAAGGTCAGTCAGAATTGCTAACTGGTTCTACTTTTTTATTTTCTCTGGCCCAAGATCAAGGCCATTTCTGCAAGAGCTCCCCAACTGCACCTCCCCCTGTGTGTTCCCTGTTACCCTCAATCATTGATTTTTTTTTTTTTTAACTTGATTGCTGGTCAAAGCCTTTGGGATATTTGCATCTCGTGCACATTGCAAATGACAGTCCCCTATCCTGTCACCTACAGTGGCTGAAGAGGCAGAGATCACTCACAGGAGCAGTGAGGCATCAGTCATCAAAACCTTCTCGGCTTTTCCCAAGTCATCCACTGCTGCCAGGACACACTGCTCCCCCCACCAGCTGGGCCTGGTAGAACCAGGCTGGCCCCCTGCCCCGCCAGCGAAGACTAGGGGCCATCCTTCTTGTGCCCTCATTTGCTAACCTGGCACATTTGGTGGCAGGAACAGAAGCTTCTGATCAGAGAGAATGCAGTCATGAGGTATTTTTTTTTTCCTCTTTGTCCTCTTAGACAAGTTGATTATTTCAAGCCTAAGTTCCCAGGTCTCCAGGAGCAGCACAAGTCTGTTCCTACCTCTCCCCTCCCGTCCCCTGCCCACCCGGGACCCTCACACCCCCGGGGCTGGGCCACTGTGCTCCCGCCCAGCGGCCTTTGGGCAGCTCTGCAAGGGCCCTGGGGCCTTCGTCCAAGTGGGCTGCCGCCATGCGGGCAGGCGTCTGTTCCTTCTGTTGTTTTGTTTTTTCAGCCAACACTAGAACAGAGAGAGAAGCCAGGATCAACTCACAAACAGATACAAAGCAAAGAGACAGAGAGACAGCGGTTTAGAGGCCGGTCACCAGAAAGATGGCGTCAGGGTGGGAGAATGCCCCAGATGGCAAGGCCCCTAAATGGATGGAACCACGTGTTCAGTCACTCTCTCACGCTTGGGTAGAATGTTCGGTTGGATGGCATTCACGTGGACGCTGGGTTGGCTGGATGCTCTCCCATCAGTCCCAGCCATTGTCCTTGATCATGTGTGCTAGCTCAATGATGTATTTGCCTTCCTTATATTTCTGGCTGCTTTCAAAGGCGTGTTCCTACGGAAACACAAAGGAAGAGAAGATGGAATGACCAAAGATCTGCAGGTGACTTTTGGTGTACAGGAGCAAAGCCAGGGCCAGTGGCAGGCCTTGGGGCCTCTGATGTCTGGCCCCAGCCTCACTGAGAAGGCCCACCACTCAAGCATGCCATGTCCCCTTGGCTTAACTGCAGGACTGAGGCATCACCAGGGCTGTCTCCATATTTACAATAAAATTTAAATATTTTTAAATTTAAGTATTTTAAATATTTTCTCAGTATTTGCAGTAAAGTTCCTTTAGCATCTTTGCTCAAACGTCATCATCCCAGTAAAGTCTTTATTGAAAAACCACAGCCTCCCCTGCAGCCACCCCCCTTGCCCCTTGTTGCTTCCTGCTTTACTTTTCTCCACAGCACTTAACCGCATTCAAACACACAGCATAACTTGTATCTATTTTGTGTCTGTCCGTCTTGTTCACTGTATACCTATTTTGTGTTTTGTCCTCCTTGTAAAATCTTATGGGCATTTCATTTTTGATGTTAACCAGAAATCTGTCCTATGGAGGTATCCGTAGAATTTCTGTGTCAAATTTTTATTATTTTGGGGGGCTGTGCCAAGCGGCTTCTGGAATCTTAGTTCCCCGACCAAGGATTGAACCTGGGCCCTCAGCAATGATACCATGGAATTCTAACCCCTGGACCACCAGGGAATGCCCACTGTGCCATTATTTTTAAACCGTGCTTGTTAGGCTGAGAGAAAAGACTTTGGGGGAGAGGAACAAAGTGTACTGTATTGCCAAAAAGGTCTCTCTTTTATTTCTTATCTTGCTATTTCCATGCTTAAGTTTGTTTTTCCATCGAAAGGAGCTGTATGAACTGCAGGCTGAAGGACCTGCCAGCCCTTGAGCCCCACTCAGCTGCAAGGCCTCCAGAGGGCAAACCTAGCACAAACCAGCTGGGAGGTGCTCATCTGAAACACAGCTTCGCAGGCTCTCCCAGCTAACAAGCCCACAGAAATAAGTCCTGCGTTGGTGTGGCATCAAGGTGATATTCTGTTTGCAGATACAGAAAGCCATCTTGGTGTGTTATCTAAAAAAACAGTGGGTGTCAGAGTCATCAGATGGTGAAGCTCAATGGGCAGAACAGTGGAAAAACTCCCCCCCCCCCAAATCGGGAAAGAGCTAAATCCTACTGCTGAAAGGTGCTGGGCAGCATTTGTATTAAATGTATCTTCTGTTCTAGAGCGCAGGGGCTCTGGGTCTCAGAATGCGAGTTCGGACTTGAGTCTCTCATTCAGAGAGGAGTCATTCCCCGTAGCAGAGAGGGGAGGGGCACCAAGAGAAAGTGCAAACACACCACACACACACACACACACACACACACACACACACACACACGAGCTGCGGGCTCAGCAGTAATTTCCCTGACACTCATTATTCCCCAGCTCCGTCTGTGCTGAGTGTGATGTGTACACAACAAAGGAATATGGTTCAGGAACAAGACCTGTTGTGCCATGGTAGTGTGTTCAGAATACAGGGGGAGGAAAAAAATAAAACTAGGAAAGTGACAGTGTCCCTATTTAAAAAAAAAGAGAGAGAGAGAGGGGGAAAAGAAAATCAATACGCCCACCCCTCAAGCCTCACGGCACTTGCAAAATGTCACGAGTGGACTCCAGGAGACAGAGCACAGGATCTGGAATTGACACAGACATCGCAGATTAAACTCCGCCCCTACTGCTTCCCAGCATCGAAAGCATCGTTTAAGCATCTGCCTTCCATTAATAGTTTGAAAAATTATAAACTTTCCATTTACAAAGTTGGGATAATTACAAGTACTTCACAGGGTCATCCTAAGGGTCAGAAGGAATAACAGAATGAAAGGCTGGAGCACTGGCCATGGTGTGTGAGAGGGGATCAGGAGTGTTTGGGGAGACGAGTGTTTCTCTGTTGTCCTGTCCAGCTGTTTGATCGCCACCTGTGGCTTTCCTCCCAAGTATCACGATTATAAGCATCCTGAGAGCAAGGAATGTCTCACATTCACTTTTGTATCTAACACAAAGGCTCTTAATAAATAAAGCTTTGTCAAAGGACTGGATTTTTTTTTTGTTGGCCACTGTGTGGCATATGGGATCTTAGTTCCCCAAGCAGAGATCCAACCCGTGTCCCCTGCATTGCAAGGTGGATTCTTAACCGCTGGTCTGCCAGGGAAGTCCCCAGGACTTAATCATTTTACCTGAAGTAAGGAGCCAAGTTGGCCAACTCAGGATTATTTTCTGTCTATGATCCAGCACATCTTCAAGGAATAAGATAATCAAGAAGCTGGGAAACAAAGAAGGGGCAGAACATTTCTGGGTAACCAGAACTGAGGCCCCCAGACCACACAGTGGGGACCAGTGGCCACAGAGGAATCAGAACGGCCAAGGCCCTTTCTCCCAGATGAACCTTCTCAGCTAAAGGTTCTCAGGCTAAACCTTCTCAGCATCGTGAAACACAGTGTCTAGGTTTTTCTGTTCTTATTCTGCATATTCCAAGGAAGACATGAAAGAGAGACTCTAAAAGGCTGTGCTCCTTCCCTGGACTCTACCTGCTGTAGCTTTTATGATCTGAGTATTTTTAAACTTTATTTCAACAGAATCATACTTTCATGGCTGGCTTCTCTTGCTCAACATCTTTTTTTCACAGACTCATATTTTTAGAGCAGTTTTAGACTCATCGAAAAAAGGAGCAGAAGACACAGATTTCCCCTATGCTCCCTGCTCCCACATATGCAGAAGCTCCTCCACCAGCAAAGCCCTGCAGAGTGGTGTCTTTGCTGCCATCAACAAACCTACATGACACGTCCTTATCACTCTCCAGGAGGTTCTGACTGCTCCTTCAGGCTCCTTCCCAAGCAGGTCCTATGAGCCAGCCCCACAGCAATCCTCTGAGACAACATGGAATAAAGTTCTCTCCCAGAAACAGGAAGACTGCCTTTTCAACATCCCCACAATGATAGAGAGGGGAGAGAAAAGCACTGTGAAAAGATCTACCAATAATAATAGCAGCGACAACAATAATAATACAAATTGACTTCCACTGAACACACATACCTCCTCTCACCCTGACAAGGCTCTGCACACTCTCCTAGCTACCAAGGAGACATTACAAGAATCTGTCGAGGGGCTCCCTTGGCAGCCTAGTGGTTAAGACTGCACTTTCAGTGCAAGGAGTATGGGTTCAATCCCTGGTCAGGGAACTAAGATTCTGCATGCTGCATGACATGGTCAAAAAATAAAAATAAATAAAAATGATTACCCTGCCTAAAGCTTCAATTTCCCCATCTGTAAACTAGGGATTAAAATATGGCTCACACTCTAAGGATTCTGTGAAGAGTAAATAAAATAACGTATGCCTGGAACACAGTAAGCAGTCGGGAGATGTTATGTGCCATTGTCATTACTACTTCTATTACTACTGGGCTTCCCTGGTGGCTCAGAGGGTAAGCGTCTGCCTGCAGTGTGGGACAGCTGGGTTCGATCCCTGAGTCGAGAAGATCCCCTGGAGAAGGAAATGGCAACCCACTCCAGTACTCTTGCCTGGAAAATTCCATGGACTGAGGAGCCTGGTAGGCTACAGTCCATGGGGTCGCAAAGAGCTGGACACAACTGAGCAACTTCACTTTTCACTATTATTACACTGAGAGGGTGCGCGACTGTGTGTCTGTGTGTCAGGAGTAGGTGAAGGATTGAGTAGGAAGAGTGGACTATCAATGCAAAGAGGATGCTTGTGTGCCAGGAACTGTTCTTTGAACTCAGTTTCCCATCCTCGTTGAAGATAATCCCACAAGGCCAGGGGAAGCAAGTGGGAGAATGCATTCCAGTGTCTGACTCTCAGTTAGTTTCTTTACAGCACACTCTCCACCACCAGACCCCTCGGTACTTACATATTTCCAGCCCAGGGTAGTTTTGCAGTTTTCACAGTAAATGTCTGCGACGGCGTGCAGTCCTGTTAGCAACACGCGCTCTTCCGCCGGCCCGCAGCCCACGTTAACTCTGTGCCAGGGACGGGGAGAGAGAGAGCGGGGAGTCAGGCAAATGCCCATCGGTTGTTGAAGCTGAGCTTCCAGCAAAAGATTAACTGAAGACGGCTGCCCGAAGGGAAGCTAACGCTAAGAGCATCATCTCTAACTGAAACTAGTAGCAAACTCCCAAAAGGCAGCCACATGGAAACATCTCCATTGAGCTGTTTGTCAGATCTGAAAGTTCTGATTCAGTGAGTTGACTCAAAACAGTCTTTATGGTTGAGACTTTGCTTAGAATTTTTCTTTTTTCAGAGCTTTTCTTAACAAGTGCTTTCAGGCTTGTGATTTAAGGGAACAAACTGACTACTGCACTGAAGCCCACAGCCATGAGCACAGGTCCCCAGAGCCCCCTGAGGACAGACTGTGGCCGGAGATGTCAATCATGACAGCAGAGTCCTGTCCTCATCACAGGGACGGGTGAGCCCCATCTATCAGCTCTCTAGACTCCTAAGCGGAGCACCTATTATTTCAAGCTAGACATGCTAGATTTCCATTTTCACAGTTCATCAGCCTTGCTTTCCCAGAGAAAGCTGTAAATGATGCTGAGGACTGCGGCAGACCATACGAGGGGATGGAGGCTCTTAGCTCACTCCACTTTACAAAGCCTCCTCCAGCCTCAGTCCTCCAGCGGAGCCCGGGGTCTTCTGTTCATCTTCCTCTCTTCCTCAGAGACACGTCTCAGGTCTAGTTCTGAGACCTTCGTGGTGAGGCTTCAGGAGAAGCACTCCAGCTTCTCTGCTAGGAGCCTACAGGCCTCTGTGCTTATTGGAGTACTGCCTACATTATTTTTAGCCCAAGATGCACCCCCCACCCGCACCGAATCCCCCAAGGATGACTGGCTAACATGTGTGGTAAATAATGTTCCATGGGGTTGTGCGTGTGTGTGTGTGTGTGTGTGTGTGTGTGTGTGTGTGTCAGAGAGGACAGGTTCCATTGTGTAATCATCACAGAGTGTTGCTTTTCCCCATCCCTCAAAATTTGCACCAAACAATGGATGTACCATTCAGAGACACTCACACTGAGTTAAAGAGGTATGCTCGTCCTTGACTTCCTTGAAATGACTGAAATGCAAGAAGACAAATCGATGGTTAGAGATCCATTTCACCCACCCAGGGGGGAAACCAACCCCAAAGCACAACAATCATGACCTGGCAGGACTGACACAGCTAAAAGGGAGCAGTGAGCCAGTTAACTGTCCACCTGGTGGATGCCATGGTAGGAGGAGGAGAAGGCAGAATAAACAGAGCTACGGAACCCGGGTCAGCCCACACTTGGATTGGCAAGAAGACAGCATTAATCCACACTGGCCTTTCCTGGACCCATATGATTTTGGCCATCTGTGCTGCCCACAGCTTTCCTCGAGTTGGCCAGGGCACGGCCACAGGCACAAGTACCTCTCCAGGCCCTCTTGGTACAACCCTCAGGAGACAGCAAAGAATCCCCAAGGTAAGAATGAACCACCAAACCCACACTCCTCACTGGTCTTACTTCTTTGGAGACCCTAATTGCTTGAACAGTCACTGTCTTCCTAACTGGCAGCACGAGGATTTTCCTGGTGACCCAGTGGCTAAGAATCCACCTTTCAATGCAGGGCACACAGGTTCGGTTCCTGGTTGGGGAACTAAGATCCCACACGCTGTGCAGCCAAACAAACAGAAAAACCTGCAGTGCGGGAGTTATCTCTTTTTGAGGTGTAGGCAACTTGATCTCCAGGTCACAGGAATGCCCACTAAAGGGTAATCCCACTTTAACTTCTAGCTTAAATAGGAGCTGGACTGCAAGGAGATCAAACCAGTCATTCCTAAAGGAAATCAACCCTGAATATTCATTGGAAAGACTGATGCCGGGAAAGACTGAGGGCAGGATAAGAAGGGGGGAGAGAGAGGATGAGATGGTTGGACAGGATCACTGACTCAGCGGACACAAGTTTAAGCAAACTCCAGGAGATGGTGAAGGACATGGAAGCCTGGCATGCTGCAGTCCATGGGGTCACAAAGAGTTGGACACAACTTAGTAACTGAACAAGAACAACAACAAATAGGAGCGTCTTTCTTCTGGCTGGAGGATGGCAGGGACTGGGAGAAACCGGAGCCTGAAAGCTCACCGTGCGAAACTTCCACTAACACGGGCCCTGTATGTGTTTCCTCCTCTGGTTGCACTGGAATGTCTGGCTGACATGAGCCAGCCATGTCCTGCACGGCTGCCTGCATTTTTAATGTGGCCTGACAACTGTACCCTGAATTAAACATCCTCGTCTGCTCTGAAGACCACTTGGAAAAGAAACAACCAGACAAAATACGGGACTCTCCCGTGACCTCTGTTATTCAGTGGCTGGAGAGATCCAGGGCTGACTGGTTAACAGATGATGACCAGAGGGCAGGGGAGAACCAGACAGGACACAGATCACTGCGCCCAAGACAGCTGTTGCCAGAAGCAACGGACTTTAGGGATCGGGGCCACCAGCCACAGAGAAGGGTTAAAATTCTTGACTTGCAGAAAAACTGCTTTTGGGGCAGCTGGATGGTTGGCTGCCTCCAACGTGCAAATGCACCAGCAGCCTTGGCTCCCGGGTGAAGCTCCGAGGAGCAAGCAGGTGTTTCCCAGCTGCTGCTCGGGCAAAACCAACTCTCTTTCCTTTGGGTCTTGAAGCATCTCCGGGGAACACATGAGCTCCAGGCTAGAACCGAGCATGAATACAAGTGGTACAGCCTCGAGACCTGGAACCTGGAAGTCCATGTTCAGATGAGACAATGTCTCAGCGAAACAGGCCACAGATTTGGCCAAGCAGTTAGTTCCGTCTCGGAGCACACAGACACCCAAGCACTACCAGGATGGCAAAAGTTTCACCATCTGGCCCCACCACCCACTGCAGTCTCTTCTCTCTCTACTCTGCCACGTCTTTTCCTCTAGTCAGGCCAAACCATGTGCAATTCCTGGAACTTGAATTTCACCAACTTTGCCCACGATCCTCCCTAAGATGGGGAGGTTCCTTCACTTGACCAATCCCAAGCCTCAGCTCGGCCTCCTCTCTTTCGTAAGGCTTTCTCTGACGTCCCCAAGAAGAGGCACCCACTGTTACCCATGGACGGGACCCATCTTGCTCACTGCCTATTTCTTTTTGTCTTAGCTCTCAGCACACTTGATTTCAACTGCCTGTCTGACTAACTCCCTCACTAGACTGTGAGCTCCCTGAAGACATGAACCGTGTCTTCAGTGTCTCTCTGAACCTGCAACACATAGCATGAAAAATCTGGCATCATTTACAAAATATTTATCCCATGAGTCAATTGCCTCTAACTTCCTTAAAAAAAAATTTGCTGCTTTTGTGCTTTAAGACATCAATAATGAGACTGATGTTATAAAAATAGGATCTTAAACAGTAGGATCCTTGCAATTTTTTATAATGGGATAGAGTAGCCCAAAGAGGTTCATTTATACCTAAGTACTTAAAAATGTAAAGATAAAGTTATGCATTTTTCCTTTGCGAAAAAAACATTCCCAACTACCTGAACAAAAAGTTGCTGACAAAATACTGACTTGGCAATATTAAAAAAAAAAACCCACAAAAAACACGCACACTAAATCTGCCCCTTCAAAGTAAAGGCAACATTTTGACAGGGAATGGAAACCTAACTCCTTTTCCAAAGAAACTTGTACTACAGAGATAACTGGTATTTAGCAATGTTTTCATTTTATATGATCTTTGTAGTTCAAAATTGAAATGTCTGTACAAAAAAACTAATTAATTCAAAATGGAGACTACTAAGAAAAAAAGATGCAGGAGAAAATCTTTGTGACTTTGTATTAGAAAAGACATCTTGGATACTACATCAGCAGTACAATTTATAGAAGAAAAATACTGCTAGATTTCATCAAAATTTTAAACTTGTGCTCTGAAAAACACTGTTAAGAAAGAAATTACAGACTGGGAGAAAATATCTACGAATTGCTTTTTTAACAAAGGATTTGTATCTAAAATATATAAAGTGAAAGTGAAGTCACTCAATCCTGTCCGACTCTTTGTGACCCCATGAACTGTAGCCTACCAGGCTCTTCCCTCCATGGGATTCTCAAGGCAAGAGTACTGGAATGGGTTGCCATTTTCTTTTCCAGGGGATATTCCCAACTCAGGCATTGAACCCGGGTCTCCTGCATTCCAGGCAGATGCTTTCACCTCTGAGCCATCAGTCACATATATATAAAGAACTCTCAAAATTCAATAATAAAATAAGAAATCAATTTTAAAATGGACAAAAGATTTGAAGAGACTTCACCAAAGATAAGCAGATGGGAACAGGCCCATGAGAAGATGCTCAACATTCCTAGCCATTCAGTTCAGTTCAGTTCAGTCGCTCAAACTCACATCCATTAAGTCGGTGATGCCATTCAGCCATTTCACCCTCTGTCATCCCCTTCTCCTGCCCTCAATCCCTCCCAGCATCAGAGTCTTTTCCAGTGAGTCAACTCTTCACATGAGGTGGCCAAAGTATTGGAGTTCCAGCTTTACCATCAGTCCTTCCAAAGAACACCCAGTACTGATCTCCTTTAGAATGGACTGGTTGGATCTCCTTGCAGTCCAAGGGACTCTTGAGTCTTCTCAACACCACAGTTCAAAAGCATCAATTCTCCGGCGCTCAGCTTTTTTCACAGTCCAACTCTCACATCCATACATGACCACAGGAAAAACCATAGCCTTGACTAGATGGACCTTTGTTGGCAAAGTAATGTCTCTGCTTTTGAATACACCATCTAGGCTGGTTATAACGCTCTTTCCAAGGAGTAAGCATATTTTAATTTCATGGCTGCAATCACCATCTGCAGTGATTTTGGAGCCCCCTAAAATAAAGCTGATGCAAATGAAAAACAACTGACATAGCCCTATTAGAATGATCCAAAAAAATTTTTTTAACTGACAAAACCAAGTGCTCTCAAGGACACTGCAAAATGGCAACGTCTGGACAGAGTTTGGCAGTTTCAATTACTGAAATGTAATGAAAACCTATGTTAATACATGTAACAACATGGATGAGCTTGAAATGCTTTAGGCTAAGAAGATCAGTGGTTGCCAGAGGTTATGGGTAAGGGGTTGAGATGATTACAAAGGAGTAACATAGGAGATGGAATTATTTCCTCATCTTGATTTTTGTGGTGCATAAGACTACGCATGTGTCAAAACTCATTGGATTTTTAAAAAAATTTTTACATACAGTAAAATATACTCTTGTTAGTGAAATCCAATAGAATCTTTGTTCTCCAATCAGGAATTGAATCCAGGCCCCTAGCAGTGAAAGTGCCAAGTCCTAACCACTGAGCCACCAGGGAATTCCCACAAAGATTCCATTTGAATCTACCTTTCTTTGTAAAGAAGTTTTCAGTAAGGACAAGAGTTAAAATGAAGTACTGAAGAGGAGTCTCTAGGACACATCTCTGAATTACTGAGGTCTTCCCTGGTGGCTCAGATGGTAAAGAATCTGCCTGAGATCCGGGTTTGATTCTTAGTTTGGGAAGATGCCTTGGAGAAGGGAGTGGCTACCCATTCCAGTATTCTGGCCTGCATAATTTCATGGACAGAGGAGCCTGACAGGTCCTAGTTCATGGGGGTCAGAGTCAGAAGCAACAATTTCACTTTCTGAATTACTGAATCAGAAAGTGATAAATGAAAACACCCCCCCCCCTTGAAAAGAGAACATATTCAATCATATATACCTTCAATAAAATAAGATTAAAAAGTTATAACTGTGTTTTCTTCCATCCTTTTAAATTGCATAAATTATTAAAAATTTCTAGTAAATGTTTATAATGTACAAATTAGCAACCCCATGTATACCATTTATAAATAAATAGACATATTAAGAGTACATGCTCAAAACACTTTCCTGGTAGGCGTGAAGTGAAGTGAAATCGCTCAGTCGTGTCCGACTCTTTGCGACCCTGTGAACTGTAGCCCACCAGGCTCCTCCGTCCTTGGGATTCTCCAGGCAAGAATACTGGAGAGGGTTGCCATTTCCTTCTCCAGGAGAACTTCCCGACCCAGGGATCGAACCCAGGTCTCCCGCATTGCAGTCAGATGCTTTAACCTCTGAGTAGGCGTATGTGACTTTAAATACTCAGAGGTGACTGTTCTGGGGGTTCTAAGGCAGGGCCTAAGACTGGCTTTCTCTCGTCAGTGTTTTTTAGTTTTCCATATATCTAGATCTTTTTTTTTTTTTTTTAGGTAGTTTATTCCTAAGTATTTTATTCTTTTCATTGAAACAGTGAATGGAATTGTTTCCTTAATTTCTCTTTCTGTTTTCTCACTGTTAACTGTATAGGAATGCAAGAATAAATTAATTTAAAAAACATCATATGAAAAGTAAAAAAAAAAAAAGTGGCTTTCTCTAGCCTGACACACATTTGAATTTCTAGAGAGTGGGGTGGGGGAGGGCACATGGAGAAGAGTCTTCAGTCAGGCCCAGAGGTGCCTCTCAAGGCCACCCTGGCTCCTCCAGGGGTCTTCTCCCGAGGGAGTGGTGGCAGCGGCCCATGCTCTGCAAAGACTGCTGAACCCATCAGGCGGCGATACCTACAGTGGCACCCCCCTAGCGGCAGCATCGATGAGCCTGTCTCCCCAGCCCCGCACCCGGGACCAGCTGAGTCTCTAAGGATAAGAGATTCTGCAAGCTCTTCCGCCATGGCTTCCACACTGGGCCGCTGCCAAGCCAACATTTATGATGAGAAAAACATTCACGGAGAACAACAGGCATCTTGCAAATAGACACAGACAAGAATAGCCCGGCTGGGTTGCTGTATCCTGTGGGGCCCTGACCAGCCTGGCACAGCCAGGCGCGGCCTGGCGCTCCCTTGAGGGAGGGTGGCACCGAAGGTGGAGAGGCTGAAAGCCAGTGAAGGGAGCAATCAGAATGGAGCAAACAGGATTTCAGACCAGGAGATCCCAGACAGACGGCCAGACACATTTGTTTGCTGTCGTGACTGCCAGGCAACAAGGCAGCTCTTTTCCATGTTGTGTATCAACCAAGGCTGGTATTCAGGACTCCAGGAAAGGGTTTTTTTTTGTTGTTGTTGTTTTAAAGAAATTACCCCAAACTTTTCTTCTATCCTTAAAGGAAAGTTATAGTTTCAGACCTAGCCCTTCCAGCCAGCTCAAAGGAACGGAAAGGCTTTGAGTTTCCTGTTTGGTAGCCAAAACCACTGACTTCTGGCCCCTTTGAAAGTCTGGAAAGCAGCAATTCCTTTCAAATGCAGGAGGACCACTGAAAAACGAATATTTGTCGGGGGAGGTGGCAACAGAGCAAACATGCGGAGTCCTCCGTTTCTCAAACAGGCTCAGGCATGAAGTCCTCCTAGCATAAAGAGGGCCTCTCAGTCTCCTTTCTCTGGGAAGGTCACCCATGATCAACTGAGTTCGTGCCCCAGGAGGTGCCCAGGGATGAGGCAGGCAGAGGCCCACCTGATTACTCAGCTGTAACAACCAGAGCTGCCCTGGGGTATCCGCACATGATAAGAGGATTTCATCTCAGAAATTCAGGATAAAATCCTGGCTTCACAACTTCAACTTACTAGCTCTACTCGACTGTGGGAGAATTATCTACCCTCTGGGCTTCCACATCTTTTACACCTGTGGATGGAAAACATGCCCATGTCCTAAGTTGTTGAGAACAAGAAGTAAAACAAGGTAAACCAAGCGCAGAGGGAAAAGGAGGTGAGTTCTCCACCTTCCCTCTCTTGGCCTTTGTAGGAGCCTGCAGCAGAGACAAGAGAAGGTTGACTCGATCCGCTTCTTCAAAATCCATAAAAATACAAGGATAGCACTGCAGCTGCCAATGACCCTTACCAGTTACAGTACTGTTCACAGCCACAATGTCCATCACATGGGCTTTGAAGAAATGGAACTGCTAGAGCTGGAGCCTTGGTGTGGCCATATATTCACAATGCTACTAACTTGGTCAAGCCAATTTACTTCTCTGAGACTAAACTTTTGAATCTATAAAATGGGCACTATAAAATCTATAAAATTGTATTCACACTCACACCAGATTTGTATAAGAAATAAATAATACTGGGTATACTTCATGGCATGATAGACAGAACCTTACCATAAAAGTCACCATTACTGTATACAATTCAGGGGCTCTTGGTATATTCACAGGGCTGTGCAACCATCTAATTCCAGAACATCTTCACACTCCGCAAAGAAATCTGCATCATTACCAGTCTCCTTCCATTTCCCTTGTCCCTGGCAGCCACAAACCTTTCTGTCTTGATGGATTTGCTCTTGGTATTATATGCTGTACTCTGTACCTTGTCAGAGAAGGTAACATAGGCATTAGACACAGACACCATAAAGGATAAGTAAAACTCCTCCCTTGGGTGTTGGCCGAACACCCCACCTCAACATTCTCCTGGGGAAGGTCAGGTCAGTCCTTTTTCCTTTCTCATTCCTTTCTGCATCCAAGTCTGGCGGAGTTTGCTATTCAGGGTCAAAGTAAACCACAGGCTCCATTCCAAAGAGCTGAAAACTCAAGCAAAATAATCTTATCTGAATTTCACCCTTGAGGAAGCATATGGAGAAAGTGGGAAGGGTAATAATAAAGAACAATGAAAATGATGAAAACTTCCACAATTAGAACCCAAGAGCAGTTTAAAGATTCTGAGCAATTAGCTAAGAGGAAAGACAATCAAAGGGGATTTCTTCCATTTTCTCTGCAAAAAAGGAGGAAGCGGACTGATACGGAAATAAGACAGACTTGGGTTCATTAAAAGGGAAGAATTTCCTGACTGTGTAGGACTTCCACACTGGGACACAGGTCACCAGGAAAGATTAGGAAAGAATAAAGCCATTTGTGTGTGTTTATAGTTTGCAGAAAGTTTTCACACATCTGTCTGGAGGTCTACATGGGGTAAAAAGCAACGCGTGTGCTGCCTAGGGGCAGAAGCTTGGCTGCCTCTGAGCTCTGGGAGGTCCTGAACCAGATGAAGGGAGGGGCAGGGAAGGGACTGGCTCTAGAGGAGGAAATATCTGCAGTGTGGAGTCATGAAATTCCAAGGGCATGGGAGCATACACGATACAACAAACTGAATGGCAAAAACAAAAGGTGGTGTGGGGCCTGGGTGCCACATTTTATTGCTGAAATGTGGAGACTTCAGGATCTAAGTTACGTGATGATCAGACCTTTCGATTTCAGCAGATGCTGGCAGCTCCCTACAACCTGTACTCCTCCTCTCCATAAAGAAGGCCTGGGACACTTGCATTCTCCACAAGGATACAGAGGAGGGGGTTTCTATGAGCAGACAAGCCCCTGTCCTCTACAGAAGAAAGCCTGACATGGCTGCTGGCGGAGGGGGGGTACTCGGGGGGATAGCTTCTGAGACAGAGAGATAACAGGTGGAATCAGGATGCAATGGCAGCCAGTCATTAAAGCTGGGCCCTTTGCAATTCAAATATAAAACTGAAACTTCTGGAGGGGGGGACTTCCCTGGCAACCCAGTGGTTAAGACTCTGCACCCCAGTTCAATCCCAGGCTGGGGAACTAAGGTCCCACGTGCTACATAGTGTCACCTAAAAATAAATAAATAAAAATAAAACTTCTAAGCAGGCTAAAATAATGGAGCTCAAATTTCTCTCAAAACCATCAGGTCCTTCCACTCTTGGGTGTATATCTGAAAAATAAAACAATATTCAAAAAGATACGTGCACAACCCTCCCAACCTGCAATGTTCACAGCAGCATTATTTATAATTGTCAAGGTATAGAAGCAACCTAAATGTCCACCAACAAATGAATGGATAAAGATGATTATATATATATATAATGGAATACTACTTGGCCATAAAAAATAATGAAATTTTGCCATTTGCAGAAAGATGGATGGACTTTTATTCTAAGTGAAGTCAGACAAAGAAAGACAGATACTGTATGATATCACTTATATGTGGAATCAAACTAGAGAACAAAACAGAAGAAGCAAATTCACAGACAGAGAGAACAAACTAGTGGTTACTGGTTGGGGAGAGGAATGCAGGGAGGGGCAATATAGGGGGAGAGGGATTTTTTTTTTTTAGGGTTATTTGAGATCATAAGAAATCATGTGTGTGAAACATTTTCAGGCCTTTAAAAACAATTTACTATGAGCCCCTGAAGTTAAAAAGAAAGCAAATTAATATATCTAGGAAGAACATGATCAGTTTCTTGGATTTAGGTTTCAGTATACCCTTCAGTTCCCAAAGCCAACTGGGCGTTGGCAAATGAAAAGGTCCTGACACTACAAAGGATTTCTGGAAAGCCAGAGGGCAAAACTTACAGTCTCTCAAGGCAAGACTTCCCCTGCAGCCAATCCAGACAGAAAGGGTTCCCTGTAAGACTGAAGCCACATGCTATGGGGGTAGGTGGTGGGTGGGGGGGTTCTTTTCTAAATGTCTTCTAACAAGCAATCATGATAGTGAAATTAGAGACAGTTTATAGGTGTGAAGTGAAAGTCGCTCAATCGTGTCTGACTTTTTTTGACCCCATACAGTCCGTGGAATTCTCCAGGCCAGAAAACTGGAGTGGGTAGCCATTCCCTTCTCCGGGGCATCTTTCCAACCCAGGGATCGAACTATGTCTCCTACATTACAGGCAGATTCTTTACCATTGAGCCACCGGGGAAGCCCAAATTGAGATGGCTCATTAAAATAAATTGGAAATGGTGAAATAATGATAGTCATGGCATATATTTACATAGTGCTTGCTATATGCCATACAGGGCTTCCCTGGTAGCTCAGCTGGTAAAATATCCGCTTGCAATGCAGGAGACCTGGGTTCAATCCCTGGGTTGGGAAGATCTCCTGGAGAAGGGAATGGCTACCCCCTCCAGTATTATGGCCTGGAGAATTCCATGGACCATACAGTCCATGGGGTTGCAAGGAGTTGGACACGACTAAGCGACTTTCAGTGGAGAAGGGAATGGCAATCCCCTCCAGTATTCTTGCCTGGAGGATTCCATGGACAGAGGAGCCTGCTAACCTACAGTCCATGGGGTCACAGAGAGTTAGACTGGACTGAGCAACTAAGCTAACATATGCCAGACAGGATTCAAAATCTTTTACATAAGCCAGGGAATTTAATTTTGTCAACAATCTAACGAGGGAGGTACTTCCATCAATCCCATTTTACAGATGAGGAAAGCAAGACAAAGAAAGGTTAAAACATATGCCAACACAGGGTCAAATTCCAACATATGACAGTGACCCAGCCAGTCTGGCTCCAAAATCTAAGGAATAATGAAGATGGGATGACAAGGGTGCTGTCCAGGTGACTCCCTAAAAGAAAGGAGCTCAACAGAACTAGACTAATACTGACATGTTTAAAGGACCTCTGAATGTACAAAGATCTTTCACATATATTAACTGATTTACCTCCAAAATAACAGAGGAAGAATCTGAGGTCCAGAGCTATTCAAGTGACTTACCCAGTTTCCCAAAGCTTGTAAGTCAAGGTCAGTACATAAACCTATGGCTTCTGACTCCAGGTCCCAAGATTTTTCTAGAACGTGTTCACTTGGAAAATCTGTCTCTTTGAAAAAGAAGGATGGATCAAGCTGTCAAAACTGATGAAAGTCTCTTAAGCTAGTCACCCTCCTCTGCTCTGATTCCATATTTACTCAGCAACTGCCTAAATTTAATTCATTCGCTCAGTGGGTTTACCTTCAAGGAAAATAACACACATCCAAGCTTTCGGGATTTATCTGTTCCACTGTAAATTAATTAGAATTCTGGTCTACCAATTAGCTTCGTGTGAGTTATGTTAGGATGAATCATTTCACCAGGGCTTGGTCACTCTTGGGAGAATGGATAAAATTTAATTTGTAAATTTAACAATGCTTAAGGCTGATTGAGGGCCACCAAAAGAATGCTCTCTGCAATCCAGCCTGAAACCAGCCCTCCCAGGTAACAACTGAATGAATGATTCTCATTTCACAACCCATGGAAAAAGAAAAGCAA
>SJYW01011444.1:300319-315280 GCA_006410735.1 Raphicerus campestris | reverse complement strand
ACCGCAAATGAGAAACCTGTGCACTATAAGCAGAGAGTAGGCTCAGCTTGCCACAACTCAAGAAAAGCCTGTGCAGCAATGAAGACCCAGCAGAGCCATAAAGAAATAAAGAAAGAATGCTGTACCTCCATAACTTTAAATCAACAAATATGTCCCAGACCTTGCGTAGCCCCAGAGGGTATAAATAGTCTGCCCCAAAGATGCTTAAACTCCAGCAGAAGGCTTTCCTCCAAGGTGAAGATGACAAAGAGGACTTGAAACAGCCACGGCACAACCTACCTATGTGCATCTCTTTCCCAGGAATGGATAATAACTCAGTGAGCAGCAGACCCCAAATGCTCGCTATATAATAAGAAAAACAACAATATCTTTTAACTCCCCTAGTTTGATACCACCTCAGGGCATTGTCTCAGGTATTATCCCTGTTTTATAAGACATCTGATGGGGACTTCCCTCGTGGTCCAGTGGTAAAGAATCTGCCTACTCACACAGGGACCATGAGCCACCCCAATGAGAAGCCACCCCAATGAGAAGCCACCCCAATGAGAAGCCACCCCAATGAGAAGCCCGTGCACAGCAACGAAGACCTAGTGCAGCCATAAATAAATAATTTTTAAAAAGATAAACTGATGAGGACAGAGCCACACCCAGAAGTTAAACTCAAAAGCACCCCCCGCCCCCAACCAGGGGCAGCTCCTTTGTTTGAAAGTGTGGTGAGCCTTGTCTATTGTATACACATCACTCCTCTACCCATTGCTCTTTCCTGTTGATGGGGGCAGAGAAAGGGTGTGGGATCCTTAACAGCACTGGACAGCAACTTTGAAAGCAGAACTTGTTAGTTTTTAAACAAGGACCAGCCAGTTGGACCACCGAGTGGGTGTTCCCATGCAAATTCCAGTGCTTTCAAGTTGCTCCATAAACAGCCTACCCAGGACAGCAAGCCCTGTTTTTCTGCAACCAGCTCTTTGATTAGGTCTAGTGAGGGACTCAATTAGCATCATGGAAACACAGAGCAGATTTCAGAAAGGAAAGGTCAGCTGCAAGCCCTACCATTTGCTATCAACCATCTGCCAAGCAGGAAGTGCTACTCAGATCTATTTTTAATCATATTCCCTAGGCAAAGGCTCCTGGGAGAATGCACAGGCCAGGCTTATTCCAAGAGAAACATTAAATTGCTACCTTTCTGAACACATTTTTAAACCTATCTCTGGATACTTGGGATATCGTTTTAAATATATTCTGGACACCAACTTATATACAGAGGCCCAGTTCTTGGGTTCTGTCACACTGACACCTACCTCCAAGGAGGCCATGGTTGGCCTGTATTCTCCCTTCTTGGGAAAATTCCCTGGGACTGTTCGAAGGATGGACTAATTCCAACATCATAGCAATCCCTACAACCAGGTTCCAGGTATTTGATTTGGCTGCAAATGAAGGGGGAAGCGAAGACAAAAGAGGTGGTAGCTTAAGTCCAGCGTCCACGTTCATTTCCCAGAGCAGTGAGACTGACGAAGCTAACAGGGCAGACCTCCCGGTCACTCTCATTTTTCAGTCCATCTACCACTTCAGAAAGCTGAACTAACACCAGTTCCTCTGGCAGGGACTCGACCGTGACTCAAGATATGGCCTGGCTACAGAAAGGAGCAAGGTTTCAGCTCGCCTCCCAGGGACCCGGCCTGTTCCGTGGCTGGCTGGTCCGCCCAGGCGCAGGAACATTCTGTCCACTGGCTTCTTCCCTCCTCGACCCACAGCAGCACTCGTGTCTCAGTTCCCGCCAGCCCGAGGGACGAGACGTTTCTGTGAGGCCTGGATGGGGAGTCTGGCACTGCTGTGCCAGAGGTGGTTCAAACAGGCTGGGCTTCTCCCAGCCTGCGCGCACATGGAACAGAGCTTCCCTGTCTCTGGACGCTCAGGCTTTCTGCCTCCAATTTCCAGCCGAAGTGTATGTATGACTGTGCCTCAGCCAAGTCAAGTTCCATTTGCCAACTAAGGGCGGGGGCCCCCATCCAGGGCTCACTCCATCAAACCCTCCAGTGGCACTGTGGGGCCCAGTGTGCCCCATGACAAAGGGCACAACGGGGTCTGCCCGCTGGTTTTACCAGCCTCTCCAGCCCAACCCCGCCCTCCTCTTAGGAGCTTATCTGTCAGCAGCCGATGGGAAAGCCAAGCTGAAAGGGCACCTTGGCTGCGGGATCTTTGCCTGAGAATGTGAAATAAGAGACTGGGTATTTGGGGCAACTTAACACCGGGAGGCGCCCAGCCAGAGGGCTGGGGAGGAAGGGATGGAATAGGCAGAGGTGCGCTTCACAGGAGATCTAACTCCCCCAGGCTAGGGGGGTGGGGAGACAGCAGAGCTTGGAGTCCAACCCAGTGAGCCTCAGCAGACATGTCCTTGGGAAAAAAAAAAAAAAGCCACTGCCCAGGGTCACTCCCCCTGACCCAGTTGGACCACAAATTAATTAGGGCTTCTGAGCCCTGCTGACTCTTGAGTTCCTCTTCTTTCTGGTTTCAGGAGCAAAGGGAGTTAATCGATAAACAGCTTAAGAAAGAACTCTTGTGCCTGTCAGGATCACCGGTGCCCTTCCTCTACCCCTTCCCCAGTTTGTCACAACTGTGTATGTACCGGGAAACCCAGAAACAAACGAAAAAACACCCCAAGGAAACATGGGGTGTTGGGTTTGGTCCAAGAGCTAAACCCCAGGAACAGGAAGTTACCTGGAGATTTCAGAGCCAGGCAGCCAGCCAGGGAAGGACCAAGAGAGGAGGTTGAGCTCTCAGTTCCTCTGCTAATTCAGAGCAAGAAACAGGGCTCAAGGTAGAGCTCTTAGGCAAGTGGGCTGGGGAATGAAGTGGGGCAGGAGGTGGGGACAGGGTGAGCACCCCACCTGAATTCCAACTCTGGTTCTACCACTTCCATTTCCTAGCTGAGTCCCCTTTGGTCAACTCAGTTCACCCAAGCCTCACTTTCTTCACCTGAAAATGGAAACAAGAGGAGAAAAGGGAACCCTCCTACACTGTTGATGGGAATGTAAGCTGGTGGAGCCACTGTGGAAAACAGTGCGGAGGCTCCTTTAAAAACTAAAAAAAAAGAGATTTGCCATATGATCCAACAATCCCAGTCCTGGGTACATATCTGGAGAAAATTCTAATTCGAAAAAATACATGCACCTCAATGTTCATGTGTGTGTGCTAAGTCGCTTCAGCCGTGTCTGATTCTTTTCAACGCTATGGACTGCAGTCCGCCAGGATCCTCTATCCATGGGATTTGTAGGCAAGAATACTGGAGTGGGTTGCCATGCCCTCCCTTCTGCAGGGGATCTTCCCAACCCCAGAGATTGAACCCAAGACTGACTCCTACATTGGCAGGCAGATTCTTTATCACTAGCGCCACCTGGGAAGCCCATATTTACAATCTGAGCCAAGACAAGGAAGCAACCCAAATGTCCATGCCAAATGAAGAAAATGTGGTTCAATGGAATATCACTCAATCATTAAAATATAATGAAATCACACCATGTACAGCAACCTGGATGGACTTGAAGGGCGCTACGCTAACTGAAGCAGGTCAGAGAAAGACAAATACCATGCTAATCACTTATATGTGGAATTTAAAAACATGATGCAAATAAAGTATTTACAAAACAGAAATAGACTCACAGACATAGAAAACAAAAGGTTACTAAAGGGTGGTGGTGAGGGAGCAGGGAGAGATAAGCTAGGAATTTAGGATTAACAGATACATGCAAATATATAAAATGGGTAAACAATAAGGACTTACTGTACAGCCCAGAGAACTCTACTCAATATCTTACAAGAACCTATAACGAGGGCTTCCCTCGCTCATAGCTCAGCTGGTAAAGAATCTCACTGCAATGCAGGAGACTCTGGTTAGATTCCTGGGTCGGGAAGATCCCCTGGAGAAGGAAATGGCAATCCACTCTAGTATTCTTGCCTGGAAAATCCCATGGACAGAGAAGCCTGGTGGGCTACAGTCCACAGGGTCACAAGAGTCGGACACTGCTGCTGCTGCTAAGTCACTTCAGTCGTGTCCGACTCTCTGCGACCCCATAGACAGCAGCCCACCAGGCTCCCCCATCCCTGGCATTCTCCAGGCAAGAACACTGGGGTGGGTTGCCATTTCCTTCTCCAATGCATGAAAGTGAAAAGTGAAAGTCAAGTTGCTCAGTTGTGTCCTACTCTTAGCGACCCCATGGACTGCAGCCTACCAGGCTCCTCTGTCTATGGGATTTTAATAACAAGGACTTACTGTACAGCACAGAGAACTATACTCAATCTTACAATAACCTATAATGGAGTGAAAGTGTCAGTTGCTCAGTCGTCTCCAACTCTTTAGCCCAAATAGAGTACCTCCTTAAACCTGGTGTCCTAGGAGACTTGTTTCCTTCCCCTAGTAGGGGCTTCCCAGTGACATTCAGACCTACAGAATAGGAATCTCTGGGACCTGGAAACGAGCCATTTTAGCCCAGGTTATTCTGATGTACTCTCTGACTTGGGAATCACTGCCCAAGCATCTCCATCTTCCAAAGCCAGTTTCAACTACTCTCAGGCCAAAGACATGAAGGTTGTAGAAGCCACTTAATCTCCTCCACTTTTCCCTGGCCTAAACCTCAAAACTGCATACACCAAAGTCATCTGAATTCTGCAACTCAGTTCTCCCTTGAAAGTAATAGGAAAAAATCCATACATGCAGGCTGCAACTGCCTGCTTAGTGAGTGAGTGAGCTGCTCAGTGAGTGAGCTCAAGAAGCTAGGTATTCACATGAGGGAGAGCATCTCACCCAGCGAACCAGATAACCCAGGTCCCAGAGTACTTTGAGAGGCTTTCATCTCAGAGTCACGGGTGCTGGGTGTTGGCCAGTGATTTATCTGGCTGCTGTTTAGCTGACAGCATCGCCAGGAATGGACTGAGCTTGGTTATTAATTACAGCCACTGGCTTAATTATCAGCACTTATTAACTTTATACAATATCAACATTCCTCTTCACACAAAGCTCATAGCCATACGGTTTAGAGTAGTTAGAGAGAAGCTGAGTGGAACCAAAGGCTATTACTCCTTTGCTTGGAAACTATCCATGGCTCTCCAGAGCACGCAGCATGCAGAATTGCATCTAAAGTCCTTCCCTGGCTTTCTGGGCCCATGTGATCCACCCATGCTGACTTCCTGCTTCCCTCTACCTGCCCTCTCCGCCTCTTACCTGTGGCTCTTTAGGCTAGATCTCCTCTGTAATGTCTCTATGCCTCTGCTGGGAATGGACTCCCCTTCCTTGTTCACTTAGTAAACATTCATCTCGCTCTCTGCCCCTGTAAGCAGCCTAAATAATCATCTATTCAAAGCCTGTGTTTCACTACGTCCTGTAATAGTTAACTTGTTTCTTTTGCCCACTAGATCATGAGCTGCTTCAGGGCAAGAATTTTATCGTGTCCTATTGTGCATCCCCAGTGCCTCATACAGCAGTACTCAGGACACGCTGAATGGTCAGAGAGGTCATGTGCCTTATCCAAGGCCACACTCGACATTCAGTGGCAAAGCCAGGCCCTAGGGCAGAGGCGGGCTGGCTCTTCATTCAGGGCTCATAAGGGGGTGCCAATGACTCGCTGCCCACAGGGCCCCACACTGTTTTCCCATGGAAGTGATGAGATTGTTTGAAACTATGGGCACTGTCTGGCTCGGGCACCGTGTAACCTCTGGTGGGGACCAGCGTACTAGATGGCTGAGGCTGCAGTTTGGCCCGTGCAGAGGAATTCTCTGGCACCAATCAGACCACACCACTAAACAGTGTCCATCAACTCCTGTACCATCCCTACCGAATGGAGCCCCCTTGTTGATCTGTGGCACCTCCTAATATCACACAGACCCACTTTTCCAACACAGATCTCATAACGGTCATTCCAATCATCAGGGGTCAGAAAACAATCCTCTAGAGCCAAATGGGGCCTCTCACCTGTCTTGTAAATAAAGTGCTACCGGAACACAGTCACGCTGACTCGTTTGTATTTTCTATGACTACAGACTTGAGGGGCTTCCCAGGCGGTGCTAATGGTAAAGAACCCGCCTGCCAGTGCAAGAGACATAAGAGATACGGGTCCAATACCTGGGTTGGGAAGATCCCCTGGAGAAGGAAATGGCAAACCACTCCAGTATGCTTGCCTGGAGAATCCCATCAACAGAGGAGCGTGGTGGGTTACAGTCCACAGTGTCACAGTCGGCCATGACTGAAGTGACTTGGCNTCAAGTTGCTCAGTTGTGTCCTACTCTTAGCGACCCCATGGACTGCAGCCTACCAGGCTCCTCTGTCTATGGGATTTTAATAACAAGGACTTACTGTACAGCACAGAGAACTATACTCAATCTTACAATAACCTATAATGGAGTGAAAGTGTCAGTTGCTCAGTCGTCTCCAACTCTTTAGCCCAAATAGAGTACCTCCTTAAACCTGGTGTCCTAGGAGACTTGTTTCCTTCCCCTAGTAGGGGCTTCCCAGTGACATTCAGACCTACAGAATAGGAATCTCTGGGACCTGGAAACGAGCCATTTTAGCCCAGGTTATTCTGATGTACTCTCTGACTTGGGAATCACTGCCCAAGCATCTCCATCTTCCAAAGCCAGTTTCAACTACTCTCAAGCCAAAGACATGAAGGTTGTAGAAGCCACTTAATCTCCTCCACTTTTCCCTGGCCTAAACCTCAAAACTGCATACACCAAAGTCATCTGAATTCTGCAACTCAGTTCTCCCTTGAAAGTAATAGGAAAAAATCCATACATGCAGGCTGCAACTGCCTGCTTAGTGAGTGAGTGAGCTGCTCAGTGAGTGAGCTCAAGAAGCTAGGTATTCACATGAGGGAGAGCATCTCACCCAGCGAACCAGATAACCCAGGTCCCAGAGTACTTTGAGAGGCTTTCATCTCAGAGTCACGGGTGCTGGGTGTTGGCCAGTGATTTATCTGGCTGCTGTTTAGCTGACAGCATCGCCAGGAATGGACTGAGCTTGGTTATTAATTACAGCCACTGGCTTAATTATCAGCACTTATTAACTTTATACAATATCAACATTCCTCTTCACACAAAGCTCATAGCCATACGGTTTAGAGTAGTTAGAGAGAAGCTGAGTGGAACCAAAGGCTATTACTCCTTTGCTTGGAAACTATCCATGGCTCTCCAGAGCACGCAGCATGCAGAATTGCATCTAAAGTCCTTCCCTGGCTTTCTGGGCCCATGTGATCCACCCATGCTGACTTCCTGCTTCCCTCTACCTGCCCTCTCCGCCTCTTACCTGTGGCTCTTTAGGCTAGATCTCCTCTGTAATGTCTCTATGCCTCTGCTGGGAATGGACTCCCCTTCCTTGTTCACTTAGTAAACATTCATCTCGCTCTCTGCCCCTGTAAGCAGCCTAAATAATCACCTATTCAAAGCCTGTGTTTCACTACGTCCTGTAATAGTTAACTTGTTTCTTTTGCCCACTAGATCATGAGCTGCTTCAGGGCAAGAATTTTATCGTGTCCTATTGTGCATCCCCAGTGCCTCATACAGCAGTACTCAGGACACGCTGAATGGTCAGAGAGGTCATGTGCCTTATCCAAGGCCACACTCGACATTCAGTGGCAAAGCCAGGCCCTAGGGCAGAGGCGGGCTGGCTCTTCATTCAGGGCTCATAAGGGGGTGCCAATGACTCGCTGCCCACAGGGCCCCACACTGTTTTCCCATGGAAGTGATGAGATTGTTTGAAACTATGGGCACTGTCTGGCTCGGGCACCGTGTAACCTCTGGTGGGGACCAGCGTACTAGATGGCTGAGGCTGCAGTTTGGCCCGTGCAGAGGAATTCTCTGGCACCAATCAGACCACACCACTAAACAGTGTCCATCAACTCCTGTACCATCCCTACCGAATGGAGCCCCCTTGTTGATCTGTGGCACCTCCTAATATCACACAGACCCACTTTTCCAACACAGATCTCATAACGGTCATTCCAATCATCAGGGGTCAGAAAACAATCCTCTAGAGCCAAATGGGGCCTCTCACCTGTCTTGTAAATAAAGTGCTACCGGAACACAGTCACGCTGACTCGTTTGTATTTTCTATGACTACAGACTTGAGGGGCTTCCCAGGCGGTGCTAATGGTAAAGAACCCGCCTGCCAGTGCAAGAGACATAAGAGATACGGGTCCAATACCTGGGTTGGGAAGATCCCCTGGAGAAGGAAATGGCAAACCACTCCAGTATGCTTGCCTGGAGAATCCCATCAACAGAGGAGCGTGGTGGGTTACAGTCCACAGTGTCACAGTCGGCCATGACTGAAGTGACTTGGCATGCACACACATACAGCCGAGACCATACGGCCCGCAAAGCCTTAAATATGTATTATCTGGCCTTTACAGGAAAAGTTTTGCTGACCCCTGATCTAGCTGAAGGAACAGGGAATGAAGACTCCAAACAGGCTCACCCTGCTACCAAGGGACTGGCTGCCCCCACTCTGGAAGTCAGTGGACCAGACTGGCTTTTGCATGATGTCATTGCTTTTTTTAGCTCTGGTTCCAGGCCTGGGATCCAGGAGGAGATTTTCCCTATCAGACACACACACAGAGGGGCCCGGGGCACCCAAGCACATGACTTGGCTTGGTTTAATGGTGCTCAAGCAATGCTTATTAAATAAACAGACAAACAAAAGCCTGTGAAGTCCAGCTAGCCTGGGCCCCTAACCCTGAACAAAAGTCCACCCTCCCTCCTGTCAGTTTCAAGGTGACTAGTCACACAGGTGTCTGCCAGCAGCCTGGTGACCTAGATTTGTCAGACCTTATCTTATCAGCTTTCCTTCCTCTGTACTTACCCAGCACCTGCCCCCACAGTGCCCAGGGCAGCCTGGCCTGGTGTTTTTATAGAGAAGGAGAGAGACCGGGAGGACCTCTCGCCTTCCCCACAGATATACTTTTATTTTTTTTTTTTCTCCTGCAAAGGGGAGGATCAAGCTATACGGAGCTTAGAGGAGCTCCGGGAAGTCTGGTTTTTCTCACTTCCTCTCCCCTTGGCTTTCTTGGGTGAATCTGTCTGGGATGGACCTCAAAGGACTCCTCGGAGCCTGGCCTGCCAGGTGGCACGTCTGACACGTACAGGGGAGGGACCGGCTGTGGGTGAAACGAGCAAGGCAGCCACCACCCCAGGGCTAGAGAGAGGCCTGATCCTAAGAGGAGACATTCCTCCAAAGACACGTGAGAACTGCAGGTCTGGTTCACTGGCCACCTCATAACTGCCAGTGAGAGCCCAGGCGGCAGCTTTACAGTTTAGGTTCACACTGCAGAGGGGAGCGGGGGCAACTGGAGGGCGAGCTGGACACATTTGGCATCTCCTGAAAACCAGGCAAACGGGATAGAAGATGATATGGAAATGTTGGCTTCTCAGCTGCTCCGGACAACCCTCAGGACGGAGTTCCCCACTTGTCCTGCTACCGGCTGCTTCTTCAGATGGTGGGCTTGTTAGGAATCAAAGGATTCTGGGTGCAAGCTGGGTGAGGGCAAGGCATTACGTCTACATGCCACTGTCTCCCCAATATCTAACAGGTCGGGGGAGCTCACTGAACGACAGACCGGCAGGGCTTACTTAGTACAGGAGGTTTCACACCGAGACCTTTTGTTTTCTGTGTGTGCTCAGGCATGTCTGACTCTGCGACCCGATAGACCACAGCCCATCAGGCCTCCTCTGTCCACGGGATTCTCCAGGCAGGAATCCTGGAGTTGGCCTGCCATTTCCCCAGCCAGGGGATATGCTTCTCTGAGCACGTCATTCGTAAGAGCTGAAGTTACAGTGAAGGCTCTTGGTGGAACCAGTCCTAACAGGGAAGAAAAGGAATTTCCCGGGCCCTCCAAAGGTAGATGATTTCCCTTTTGACAACCGTAAACTGTCCCTTCAAAAGCCCAAAGGCGTTAGGCATGAGGGGTAGGGGAGAGTCAGGGCCGCCTGCGCTGCCCCCTGTCATCACTGTGGTCTGGAGGGGAGGGAGGTGATGGACTGATGAGATGTTGTTTTTTGCAGCAGCTGGCGGAGCCGTCTCCTCTCTTCCTCCCCACCTCCTCCTCCTCTGAGTCACTGTCCAGCCACCAGCAATAGGCAGGGAGGGGAGGGAATCCGGAGCTGAAGTTCTCCTTGGCAAGACAGCCCTGACCCCAGAGATGATACTCTGGGTCACCAGGTCAAACCCTCCCCTGGGGAGCTGGCTGAGTGCTTTGGAAAAAAAAAGGTACCAGAGATGGTTTTCTTGGTTTTGTTTTTGAAAGATAAGAAAAACAGCATCTCACCCTACCCCCACTGTGAAGCATCACAAGGTGAACCAAGCTGATGAGCAATTCTGAGCTACTGCTCACACACTGAGGCCGCGAATTCTCTCCCAGCTGCCTGGGCTGCCGCTGTTATCGTGGCAGTTCAAGGTCTCTGAAACTGCCTGATGTGTGGTTCACAGGCAAAAATCAGACCACCGTGCAGACTGGAGGGGAAGGGGGCAGGGGGCTGGTTTTTCTGTTTAAACTCTAGAGAGGCCTCCCAACTACCTGCAGGTAAACCCCACCAAGGGCAGGAAGGAAGCTGCTGCTGTGGCTGTCAGCCCAGCACTGTGACAGGTGACAGTGACAGGACCTGCATCTCTTTCAGAGCCACTTTCTGTTTGGTTTTTGCTTAGGGCTTCCCCGGTGCCTCAGATGGTAAAGAATCTGCCTGCAATGCTGGAGACGTGGGTTCTATCTCTGGGTCTCAGAGTTTTCCCCTGTAGGAGGAAATGGCAACCCACTCCAGGATTCTTGCCTGGGAAATCCCATGGACAGAAGAGCCTGGTGGGCTAGAGTCCACGGGGTGGCAAAGAGTGGGACACCACTGAGCAATTAACGTTTTCAGTTTGCTTAGTGATATGCAGATAACAACATTTACCGAGCATTTCTGATAGGTCAGGCACCATGAGAAGTACTTTATACTGATCACCTCACTTAATGTCCGCAAAACAATCTTAGAGACATCTAAGATGAACATGATTCCCATTTTCCCAATGAAAGCACCAAGACACGCAGGAGTTGCTTAGCTACATAACTATTTAGGTGAGGAGGCCAGGTTTGGACCTGGGTAGCCCGACTCAAATGTTACACTGTTAACCACTGAGTTATGTTGCTTTGCATCATCTCCCACTGCTATCTTATTAACAGAATCAGAAGATGGGGAAGGTGGAAGGAAACTTCTGATCCAATGCCTCGTTTGGATGGATGAAGAAAAAGGAGAGCCTGAGAGAACGGTCTTGCCCAAGATCGCACAGCCTGATCCTGTCCTTCTCCCGGCTGCCAGCGCTCTCCTCCAGGGCTGCCTCTAGCATTTTCGAGCACCAGTTATGTGGAAGGTGGTAGGTGGTGTGTGTGGCGGGGAGGAGGTGGCAAAATGCAGGGCCAAGAGGCACTCGGTTTCTTCAGGCCTTGGTTTCCTAACCTGTAACATGATGAGTAGAACTAGAAAAACCCCGGTTCAAACCCTCTAATACTCAGAGAGTCTATAACTCCAGGTCATTTAGAATCTTATTAGGAAACCAGAGGATTACACATAAAAGTACAGGTAACCACAAAAACATAGACCATATTATTACAAGACAGTCATGACTAATTGCTGAATGAACAACCAGACAGTGAGTATTACTGATGTTCAGTGGAGGGAGAGGATCCTAGAGTCGAGGAAGACATCCTAGAAAATACTTAAGCTGGTATTCAAGAATGAGCAGACACTAGAGAAAAAGAAGGATTCTCCAGGCAAGAAAAATGACAGGAGGGGAAGAGGAATAGGATTGACCACCAGTATTAGCAAGACCCAGAAAATAGTCAGTGCCAAAGGAGCTACCTAGGTCAAACTATGGTTAAGAGGGCATAGACCCATCTAGACCTGTATCCCATTTTGGACTACCCCATCGCCTTAGGCAAGTCACTTAATTCCCATCTTGAAGGGCTGTTGTAAAGTAAGGAGTCCCAAGCACATGGTAGATCTTAAATAAATAGTAGTTAACAGTAACAATGTAGATTTTTCCATCCTGTGTTTTTTAGGTCACCAATACAACCTCATCTGTAACATTCTTGTGTTCTCCCAGTGAGCCTTACATTTCCATGTACCCCAGAGATCACAGGCTCCCTGAATGTTGTGATCTTTGTAGATCCCTAGCACCCAGCCTAGGCCTGGCATATCATCTGAAACACAAAAAATATTACTGAAGTGAACAATCAGCATATGATGGTGGATTCCAGTCAGGTCCCAAAATACAAACGCCCAAAGAAGCAACAGTGCAGCTTTACCATTCCAGATCCCTCGGGAGTGTGGGCGCTCCAACAAAAAACATGGGGATGGGGTTCTGCACCCACCGCCTGCTTCCCAGGGAGAGTGCCCTGATGAAAAGAGTTTGGATTTTCACGAGGAACAAAGCTTGCAACCACCGGTATCATTCCTGAAGGCCAACACACAAATGCACAGACCAATCTTAGGATTGGAACCTTGCAGGCATCTGCAAACCACAGAGTTAATTTTCAGGGTACGCCTCATAGCTCAAGTCAACATTTCCTTTTGGTATTTAAAGCAACCACACAGAAAGGACCGCACTTGAGCAGATTTGTGCTCCAGCTGCCTGCAGTCTGCAGCAAACAACACAAGATGATTCACTCAACTTGATCTCCAGCAGCTCCTTTCATAATAAATTGGTGAGCAATTCTGCTTATGCCCAGATCATTAATTTTCACAGAGTGTAGGACAGGTCTGCCTTCCATCCAAAGAGGGTGACTTCCTGAACTCAATTCCTCTTGTTCATAGCTATAAATGATAGAGTGAATTTTTCTAAGCCCTAGAATGCTTACAGTTCTTCCCCAAGCAGTGGTCAACAGTCTGCACCGGATGATCACCATGTGCATGAACCACCTGCAGACCACTGTGGTGCGTGTGCAGGCGTTTTCCCATGTCTGGTTTCTTCTTCAGTAGTTCAGCTACAACACCGTGATTTCTGCCCCCTGAAAGCCAGGCTCTGATCAGGGCATTACTTGCTCAAAAGCCTTCAGTGGCACCCAACTGTCAGCAGAATAAAGTCCCAACTTTTCCCAATAACCTGGCTTCAGTCGCATTCACATAGTTTCTCATTATGTTAACCAAAAGGATGGCTCCTCCCCCAACATTCAGGGCCTTTGTTCACGACGCTCCTTTTACTAGTCCCTCCCCAGCCACTTCCACACATCTAAGTTCTTGCTTCAAGGGACATCTCAGTGTCACTCCTACCAAGTCTTCCCAGAACTTGTTTCTAGATAGACCTCAAGGGGTTTTTTGATCAAGGATCCTTAGAGAAACTAATAAAAGCAATGGAACCCTCCCTAGAAAAATATACACATATGCAGAATTAAACATACAATTTCAGGGACCCTTTGAAGTCAGTCCAGAGACCCCAGATGTAGAGCCCCTTATTCTGTCCTTCTCTGAGAGAATGAACAAGTTATTTGCACAGATATTCACTGGAAATTGGCCAGTATTTAAGAGCTGTGCCAGGGGCTAGAAACACAAAGATGACATCACAATCATCTCCATGAGTAGTTCACAGGCGACTGGGAGGTATAAATCATTACACTATGATAAATACTTTAAGATAAACATAAGGTGTGCGATTCCCTGGTGGTCCAGTGGTTACGACGTGGCATTTTCACTGCTGGTGCCCAGGTTCAATCCCTGGTCAGGGAGCTAATATGCCATAGACTTTGAGGCACAGCCAAAAGATAAGAGAGAGAGAGCCAGTACCTAAGATAAATGTAAGGTGAAAGACAGTTATTCTACTGTATCTGAAGGGGACTGGTCCATCTCACAGATCAAAAAAATCCACCTCACAGATCAAAATTCAAGGATGCTGAAGTCCCTTATATAAAAATGGCATAGTATTTGCATATAAACTAGTAGATTCAAGTTGGAACCTATGATAAGGAGTTTGGGGACGTCTCTGGTGGTCCGGTGGTTAAGAATTTGCCTTCCAACGCAGGCGACACAGGTTCAATCCCTGGTTGGGGAGCCAAGATTCCATGTGCCTTGTGGCCAAAAAAATAAAATGTGAAACAGAAGCAATATTGTGATGAATTCAATAAAGACTTTAAAAATCTTCTGGACCCAGGAATTGAACCAGGGTCTCCTGCATTGTAGGCGGATTCTTTACCAACTGAGCTACGAGCCACCAGGGAAGCCAGCTCTCGCTCTCTCTCACGTGCGCTCTCTCTATATATATATCTATATATACAGATAATTTGTTAAATTGTTTTAAGGGGAAAAAAATTGTTTAAGGGAAAAAAAAGGGGAGGGGGTGAATGACTTATCTGCCTCTCAATGCAGGAGACACTGGAGATGCAGGTTCAGTCCCCGGATTGGGAACTCTCCCTGGAGTAGGAAATGGCAACCCATTCTAGTATTCTTGCTTTGAAAATTCCATGGACAGAGGAGCCTGGCAGGCTATAGTCCATGAGGTTGCTAAGAGTTGGACACGTGCGTACATGCACACACACACACTCCACAACTAGTACCGTGTACCACCACCCCATAATACATATTTCGTATTCATGCAATAACAGAACACAGCCAGTGAAACAGATGACCAAGTTACAGGCACAGCCTCCACTGCCATCACCCACGTGTACCAGAGGCCTCTGATATCCAGTGAAGGTGGTCCCAACTCTGAACAATTATGCTATACAAACTATACCAGCCTAACTTATGATTTATCTTACCCTGAATTGATTCAATCTCTGCCTCATGGGGAGAAGATACTGTAAGAGATTATATTTTACAATCTCTTTTCACCAAGAAACACTATAACCACATTCCTTTGTTTGGAGATTTGCTGTATAGACACGGTTCACCTGTCACTCCTTCCTGGGTGGTCAGCAGCTATCTGCAACTCCACCCCCACCCCACACAGCTTCCCCG
>SJYW01011444.1:265325-293905 GCA_006410735.1 Raphicerus campestris | reverse complement strand
AGGCAACTGCTCTGATGGAAACTATTATTATTTTATAACCAAAGTGTATTTTTATACTGTGACTTGCACCATTAAGTGAGAAACAACAGCGTGAGCAATTCCTTGTGCCAACTCAAAATACCTATGAGTGCAAACACTTCAGCATTTAGACCACAACACCCCCTAAGAAAGCAATTGTAGGAGGCCTCAGCACATTCCCTAGATAGCTCTGTCATCGATTCAAAAAGCAGCACCCCCTCCCGGCACCCCACCCCCACCCCCAGCATCCTACAGAGCAAATGCTGTTACCTTTCTGCCAACACACACAGCTTTGCTGTCCTCTTCTTAGCTTTGCAAATCCAACTCCTGTGCTCCACATTCTAAAGCAAAACTATCTTGGTATAAAGTCAACTTGCTTAGTGTCAGGCAGTAACAATCCTGTTCACCCATCTCCTTGCCTTTTTTTTTAATATCAAGGCCAAGAGAAGCAAAGGGACAACTTTATATTTGCATAGAGCTTTGTGATTTGCAAACCACCCACACATCCATGATCTCATCCAGTCTCATAACAACCTAATGAGGTAAACCTGCTCCCCCAACACTCAAATAAGGTAGGGCTGTTAGGGCCATGGCACGAAATAAGCACGCAGCAAATATTATTCATTTTATTGGTGAGAGATTGAGACCCAGAGGTTGGACAGCTGATTCCAGGCAACGAGGCCTCTAGGAATCTAGAGAGAGCTGGGAAGACAGAAAGCCTAGTGCAGGAGTTTTTCCACCACCATATCAATACGGACCCTAATTGTTTAAAACCTGACAACTACCCAGCTCCACGGAGGCTTAGCTACGTGGATAAGAAGGAAGCCTTGAAGTCCCGATTCTGTTCCCAGCTCTCTGCTAGCCCCGGAGCTTTAGTTCTCTGTACCTTTGTGTCGCCTTCTCCATAATGAAGGCAGAGTCACTTAAAACAAAACAAAAACCCAAACAATGGAATGTCAAGCTTCCAGATGAAAGGCTCTATTACAAGGACAAAGTATCATTTAATTACACTGCTGCTCCAGTTAGTTGCTTCCCAGCTCCTAACTCCCACTGGGTGGATTCTGAAACCGCATAGGAGATTATGTCAAGAGGGGAGAACAGGAGAAACATTCTCTCCCTGAACTTTCTTAAATGGAAGAGAGAAACAAAATGAAAAGAAAGGCCTATTTTCCAGGGAGGGGGCTGGGGCAATGATCTTTCCGTTAAGCGGACTTGCATAAGAAATCTATAGATTATTTAACACCGGGGGTGGCTGTGGAATGAAATAAAGGAATCTTTGTGTGATGCCAGCCACAGTTCCCTCGCTCTCCCCACAGTCAGGAATTTAACCCAGCTCTTTAAATCATCAAGCCCCAATGCGCCCCATCTGTGCACACGTTGTAGCCAATGAAACTAAAGCCTGTGCTGACTTTGGCCTGGACTTGTGAAGGAGGCTTTCTGCCCCAAAACGGGGCAGGAAGGAGGACATAAAGTCTTTTTTGCTCATCACTTGTCTTCTCCCAAGGCTCAACAAGAGCCATCCATCTGTTTATTTGATCATTTATTGAGCTCTTGACGTGAGCCAGGTTCTGACCCAGAGATACAAAGCTCGTCGGAGACAGCTCCAGGAGGAAAAGTATGTGTAAGAGCTCCTGGGAGAGAGGAAGGAGGTAAAGAAAAATGATAGTCCAGTGGTTAAGACTCTATGCTTCAGAAATGCAGGGGTTATGGATTCAATCCCTGGTCGGGGAACTAAGATAGCATAATAGTGTGCAGCATGGCCAAAAAAAGAAAAATGGACGCTCCTGGCTGAGGCAGAGGCCTGAAATACCCCTATCTGCACATCCAGGGAAATGCTGCTGCATATGCCAAGAGGTTAGAACATTAAGCAAGGAACCCTAACTCTAAAGCTAGGCTCTGCCAGATCATCTAAGGCCATGAAAAAAGTTAGTGAGACTGCAGGTATGCAAGCAAGTAAGGCTTTGAAGGCTGAACTTTATTCTAACTGCAGGATTTTAAGCAGAGGACCTGCCACACCTGATTTACACTTTGAAAAGATCCCTGTGGCTCTTCTGGGAAATGTGCTGTAAGGTGTATGAGTGAAAGTAAGGCGACCAGGTAAAGAGCTCATTGCTGCTGTCCAGACAAGGGAAGATGGTGAAAACTGGCCAGATTTGAAATATCTATTTTGAGGGCAGAGCTAACAGGACTTACCTGTGGATTAGATATGGAGACTGGGTGCAGGGGGAGGGGGAAAGGGGGGCAGTAGTAAGAAAGGAATCAATGATAACCCTTTGGCTTAAAACTCAGCATTCAGAAAGCTAAGATTACGGCATCTGGTCCCATCACTTTATGGCAAATAGATGGGGAAACAATGGAAACTCACAGACTTTATTTTTGGGGGCTCCAAAATCACTGCAGATGGTAACTGCAGCCATGAAATTAAAGACACTTGCTCCTTGGAAGAAAAGCTATGACCAACCTAGATAGCATATTAAAAAGCAGAGACATTACTTTGCCAACAAAGGTCCATCTAGCCAAAGCTATGGTTTTTCCAGTAGTCATGCATAGGTGTGAGACTTGGACTATAAACAAAGCTGAGTGCCAAAGAATTGATGCTTTTGAATGGTGTTGGAGAAGACTTGAGAGTCCCTTGGACTGCAAGGAGATCCAACCAGTCCATCCTAAAGGAAATCAGTCCTGAATATTCATTCGAAGGACTGATGCTGAAGCTGAAACTCCAATACTTTTGGCCACCTGATGTGAAAAACTGACTCATTAGAAAAGCCCCTGATGCTAGGAAAGATTGAGGGCAGAAGAAGGGGATGACAGAGGATGAGATGGTTGGATGGCATCACCAACTCTATGGACGTGAGTTTGAGTAAACTAAGAGTTGGTGATGGACAGGGAAGCCTGGCGTGCTGCAGTCCATGGGGTTGCAAAGAGTCAGACATGACTGAGCGACTGAATTGAACTAGAACATTAAGCAAGGAACCCTAACTCTATAGCTAGGCTCTGCCAGATCACCTAAGGCCATGTGCACCAGGCCAAAGAGGTAAGACATCAACTCTGAAGGCCATTACCACCCCCACAGACTCCCTTCTGCTCACCTTACAAGGCCCAGCTCAAATTTCTTCCAGAAACTCTTCCCGAACACGCTCAAAGTCATTGCCCTCTGTTCTTTGAGAACTCAAGACTTGAGTTCTTGGACAACTTGTAGGCGTCTCAACTTCTCCATCCATATAATATATGACTTGCATCACCTACCTCAAAGGCATCTTAGCAGGGATGAGTGAGATACTATTTATACAGTGTTAGGCAGCAGTCCTTTGTACTCTGAAGGTACCCACACACAGTTTACGGTTGCCTCCATTTCTTAGGACACACAGCAACTCTCCCTGAAGTTAAAAAGACATCTTGGCTTCCTCTTTCTCTGGAGACTTCCAGGAACAAGACAACTCACATGTTTTTCCCCCTCCAAGCTTGCAGGCCCCTTTCCAAAGCAAAGAGGACTGACTACTTCTCTCTCCTCTCACTGACACAGCCTCCCCGCATCCAAACCTCCAGACTCAGGGGGTTCCCAGAAGATCCAAGAGAAATCTGAGAGAAGACGAGTCGGTTGACAGGGGAGGAAGCTATAGACTGGCCAGAACACGAAGGGGCACCAAGGAGCGTGAACAGCAGAGACCTAGAGGAGGGCAGGTGGGCCCAGGGCCTGGCCTCTGAGGGCTCCAGGGTGACCCCAGAGCCTGGGAGGGGCCTCGGAGGAGCAGTTCTGGCCACAGCCCTGACTTGAGGACCGCCGCCACCAGACGCGGCTGTTGGAGCGGCTCCTCCGCTTCCTGTCAGGCCGGCCAGCTGGACGGCGCCTCTCCGTGCCTGCAGGACCTCCCTCCCTGCCTCTGGCGGGGGCTACCGAGCCAGAGGCGGGGAGGCGCCATTTTTTCTACCACTTCTTGGAAACAGATCAAAAACACTGCTTTTTTTTTTTTTTTTTACTTAGTCTGAGTTAGCACAAAAGTTTTTCTTTTTTTTTTTTTTTTTTACTTCAAGGATATGAAGTCTACGTTCTAGAGGTATGAAAGTGAAAGTGGTGTTCTCTTAGTCGTGTCCGACTCTTTGCAACCCTGTAGACTGTAGCCCACCAGGCTCCATCCATGGAATTCAGGCAAGAACACTGGAGTGGGTAGCCATTCTCAAAGAATGTCTTTTTTTTTTTTTTTTTTAATTACTTTACAAAATTGTGATGGTTTTTGTCACACATCAACATGTAGGAGCATCAGGGACATGTATATCCCCTTCCTCTTGAACCCCCCTCCCACCTCCCTCCACAGCCCACCCCTTGAGGTTGCCACAGAACAATGGCTTTGAGGTCCCTGCCTCATACACAGAACCAGCTCCCACGGCCACCTACAAAGGGACAAGTCCCCCTGAGCTCCTCTTCCTTTTCATGCAGCCTAGCAAAGCTGCTTCTCCTCCCTTGGGAAGTCAGAGCCAGGAGGGAGGGAGCACCCCTGAGAATACTGAGCCAGGGTCTAGACTACCACAGGGACGCTCGGCTGTTTGTTATGAATAATAATCCCCCATCCCAGCTTTAGGGAGCGGTTACCAAGGCTCCCCAGGGAAAACGGGGTTCCCGTCTTTCTTCTGATTGTGATCAAATGTCATGCCATGTTACCTCATGTAGAAGCCTTACAGGGACCCACAAACCAGTGGGTCAGCTCTTCACCAAGCCATTTGTGATTCACCCAAAGGTCACCCATTTTAGTAACTAAATCATCTGGTAACTGTCCCTGGGAGCTTAAAAAGCAATATTCCCTCTCTCATTTCAGACATTAACTGCCTTTAGCTTTCTCTCTCCTACCTACCACTTTTCTTAGAAGTCCTTTCCAGGACTTCCAGTAGGCAGGCAGCCCCCTACGTTGAGTTCATCTGCCAACTCAGGCCAGGCCACTTGGGTGCAAAGCTTCAATCACTCCTTGGCCCCTCTCCCCACGACCTGGGGATGTCAACAGGGATGACACCCACTTTCCAAAGTTACAGATAAAACTAGTACTGTATCCCCCCAACTCCAGAGTTCTTTCTTAGTTTTGAGTGAGACAGCCATGCAGATCCGCCCTCCCTGGACAAAAGGAGGAATACAAACATCCCGGGCCCTTTGGGAGAGCTTGTCCACGTCTGCAAACCCAGAAGCACCCTCCCCCGAGGTCGGCAAGGAAGGCCTCCAGCGAGCATGTACCTTGGAAATAAGTTCATCATGATTGGCCAAGTGGGCTCTGCAGTGAATGCAGCTGTAGGTCCGGTGGCAAGAAGGCAGATAAGCCTGGAAAGTCTTGGATCTGGTCATCTTCACCATTGGCGCTGCTGAGCTGGGGGTGAACTCTGGGGTGGCCCACGAGGCACTCCCACAGGACGGGTCGCACGGGAAACACCGGAAGACGCAGGTAAAGGCCGTGGTTTGGCGGGGGGTGGGTGTGCGGCAGGCTCCACACACTGGTGATGTCTTCAGAGGAAGGACCCTCAAGCAGAGGTCTCGGGCTGGTTCTCAGCAGCCTGCAGGGCCAAGATAAGCAAATATCATTAGCTAGAAGGAGCTGGGCTTCCTGTAAAGCCAGCAGAGTCCAACTGCCACCTGAGAGAGGGCAACATTTACAGCATAAAATGCTCCCCCTTCTGTGTTCTTACGTTGTGCCAAGATGCCCAGTGAGTAAGAGAGAAACCAGTGGAGATCCCACTGTTGCTGCAGTTCCAGAGCTGGAGATTCAGTGTCGCCTCAGGGCTCTCAGGAGTTACCCTGCCAACGTCCTGCAAACTGGCACGATCACCACCCCCCAGGAAGCCCTAGACATGGTGGTTGTTTAGACGCTTAAGTTGTGTCCAACCTTTTTTGCAACCCCATGGACTGTAGCCTGCCGGGATCCTCTGTCCATGGGATTTCCCAAGCAAGAACACCGGGAGTGGGTTGTCATTTCCTTTCTCCAGGGGATCTTCCCGACCCAAGGATCAAACCTGCGTCTCCTGTGTTGTAGACGAATTCTTTGCTGCTGAGCTTTGAGGGAAACTCACAGCTCTAGAAAAGGCCAGGCTTAAAGATATGCCACCTACAGCCCCAGGAGAGGACCCCTGTGGGTCCTGTCTTCCTGATCCAACCAAGATAAATGACTTTCCTACAGTCAATGATCACAAACAGATTTGTATTCATCTCCAAATGCCAGGAGTCCTCCAGCAGTTCAAATCACCATTTGAAGAGGCAACAAACCCCAAGTCTCTTTAGCTTATAAAGGAAATACAGGATACAAAGGATCAAGTTCCCAACCAAGAGGATCCCTCATGGCCAGGCAGTCCTTTTGAGAAATGATTCTCTTTGTAATATAAGGGCTTCCCTGGTGGCTCAGACAGTAATGTGTCTGCCTGTAATGCAGGAGACCCTGGGTTGGGAAGATCCCCTGGAGAAGGAAATGGCAACCCACTCCAGTATTCTTGCTTGGAGAATTCCGTGGATTGAGGAGCCTGGTACTATAGCCCACAGGGCCTCAAAGAGTCAGACACGACTGAGCAACTTCACTTAGCTTCACTTCGCTTCTCTTTGTAATACCTTGCCCAGAAGGAGATGATCAGCGTATTTGTTTTTAAGCAAGTAAAATGAAGGCAACTATGGCAGAATCAGACTCCTGCATCTCAAATTCACAATAACAGTGAATCTGACCAGAATTTCTCTTTAACACTCAAACTTTCCATTACTCACCACACAGTACCAAGCACTTCTCCTACCACAGCCTCAGCTTTGTGATTCCCATGGGGAACAAGGACACAGACAAAGAGGGGTGGCTCCCAGGGTACGTCCAGTTAAAGGTCTGAGGGCAAAACCCCAAGCTCTGAGACCCACTCTGCTTCTCTGTGGCTCACGCACCTGAGGCTTCTGGATCTACCTCTTTCCTGGGCTTCACTCTTCACGAACGGGGGTGGTGTTCCCACTTGCCTACCTCCCAGGAGAGTCAGAGTGTTAATTAACGCCTGTGTCATGCTTTGAAGATAAAATTATTTAGAGAGACGGGGGAGGAAGACAAACAAACTCAGATCTTCCTTGCTGCATTATGCCTGGGATCCATCTGGATGTTCGGACAAAGCCCGCCAATAACAGTCTTTTCCCTCTAAACCTCCACTGGAACCAAAGCTTCAGAAGGAAAGCCGCCCTCCTCTCTGGCATCCTTCCCGCTGCAGCGTCACTGCAGGCCTCTATGCCCCTGGGGCACTCTACAGCCTCTGGAGTGGCTAACACTGCTGGCCAGCACTAGGCTCAAGGACAGCAGTGGTCACCATCTCTCACCCTGCGTGTCCCTTGAGAGCTGAGCCAAGTAAGCTCCACATCCAGAGTGACCCAGTGGTCACCTGAAATGTCCAACTGCTGAAGGGGTTCAGACCTAGAGGGGCCAGGCACAGCGTCTTGGCTGCTTGAGTCTCCCACCGCTAAAGAGGAGTAATCGGGGACTTCCCTGGCAGGACAGTGGCTGAGACTTCGCGCTCCCAATGCAGGAGGCCTGGGTTTGATCCCTGGTCAGGGAACTAGATTCTACATGCCGCAACTAAAAAGAACCCATGTGCTGCCACTAAGACCCAGCACAGCCAAAAAAAAAAAAAAGTCATCAGATTAAACTGAGCACCATAGAAANACTATAGCCCACAGGGCCTCAAAGAGTCAGACACGACTGAGCAACTTCACTTAGCTTCACTTCGCTTCTCTTTGTAATACCTTGCCCAGAAGGAGATGATCAGCGTATTTGTTTTTAAGCAAGTAAAATGAAGGCAACTATGGCAGAATCAGACTCCTGCATCTCAAATTCACAATAACAGTGAATCTGACCAGAATTTCTCTTCAACACTCAAACTTTCCATTACTCACCACACAGTACCAAGCACTTCTCCTACCACAGCCTCAGCTTTGTGATTCCCATGGGGAACAAGGACACAGACAAAGAGGGGTGGCTCCCAGGGTACGTCCAGTTAAAGGTCTGAGGGCAAAACCCCAAGCTCTGAGACCCACTCTGCTTCTCTGTGGCTCACGCACCTGAGGCTTCTGGATCTACCTATTTCCTGGGCTTCACTCTTCACGAACGGGGGTGGTGTTCCCACTTGCCTACCTCCCAGGAGAGTCAGAGTGTTAATTAACGCCTGTGTCATGCTTTGAAGATAAAATTATTTAGAGAGACGGGGGAGGAAGACAAACAAACTCAGATCTTCCTTGCTGCATTATGCCTGGGATCCATCTGGATGTTCGGACAAAGCCCGCCAATAACAGTCTTTTCCCTCTAAACCTCCACTGGAACCAAAGCTTCAGAAGGAAAGCCGCCCTCCTCTCTGGAATCCTTCCCGCTGCAGCGTCACTGCAGGCCTCTATGCCCCTGGGGCACTCTACAGCCTCTGGAGTGGCTAACACTGCTGGCCAGCACTAGGCTCAAGGACAGCAGTGGTCACCATCTCTCACCCTGCGTGTCCCTTGAGAGCTGAGCCAAGTAAGCTCCACATCCAGAGTGACCCAGTGGTCACCTGAAATGTCCAACTGCTGAAGGGGTTCAGACCTAGAGGGGCCAGGCACAGCGTCTTGGCTGCTTGAGTCTCCCACCGCTAAAGAGGAGTAATCGGGGACTTCCCTGGCAGGACAGTGGCTGAGACTTCGCGCTCCCAATGCAGGAGGCCTGGGTTTGATCCCTGGTCAGGGAACTAGATTCTACATGCCGCAACTAAAAAGAACCCATGTGCTGCCACTAAGACCCAGCACAGCCAAAAAAAAAAAAAAGTCATCAGATTAAACTGAGCACCATAGAAATACCTGAAGAATACGGGAGGGGCAGGGGTAAGAGGGGCTTCCCAGGTGGCTCCAGTGGTTAAAAAAAAGAAAACCTGCCTGCCAACACAGAAGATGTAAGAGATGAGGGTTCAATCCCAGCGTCAGGAAGATCCCCTGGAGAAGGGCACAGCAACCTACTCCATTACTCTTGCCTGGAGAACCTCATGGACAGAGGAGCCTGGCGGGCTATAGTCCACGGGGTCGCAAAGAGTCAGACAAGACTGAAGTGACTCAGCACACGTGCATGGATGGCAATCAGAACTCACCTCAGCTTTGCCTCGGCCTGAGGCCTGGCCGTAACAGGAGACAACACGACCCCTTGGATCAGAGCCCCTGCATCTCACCCTCAGCTTACTCTGCAAACGCTGAGGTGAGTGGTCCAAACCAAAGCCCACGGTAGACCAAGGCTGTTGGCTGTTGAAGTGTTGCAGGAGGTAGAAAGAGACAAGGACCCTGCTTGGGGTTTCCTGAAAGATCCTAGAACTTTGCAACACTCCTGTGTCATTCTCAGGAATGGCAACATTTCCAGGAAAGGAAGTGGTAAAAGGTCAGGGGGTAGGGATCAGGAACAGGAAAGCCAGGGCAGGGGAAGCAGGCGGTAGGCTTGCCCCAGGCCAGGAGCTCCTGAAGGCCAGGGCCCCAGCTGCCCAGTGGAGAGAAGGAGGAGCACCAGCTGGCCTGTCCACCTTTTATCCAAACTTGCGGGAAGGCGAGGAAACAGTGAGCCCTGGCTGCCAGTCTGGGTTTACAGAGCAACCCCAGAGTCTGTTTCCTTACGCACGCAGACGGCTTCTGAATTATGCATTTCCCCAGAGCAGAATTATTTCTTTTCTCACTTCTCTTCTGTAGGAAACCCCCCCAAAAAGTTCACAGGCAGGGATTTCTGGTTATGCTCAGCTTCAAATGTGAATCTCAAAACTTACACAAACCTTTGGAGAAACTGGCATTCATAGTCTGCATTAAACAGGCATGTGTCACATCCAGCTCAGAACTTAAGAAGAGAAAAATGGACCATGCAAGCAACATCGCAGGCTGCCTGGCGCTGGAAAAGCCCCGAACAGCCTTGGACTTTGCTCTGCAGTTGCTCTGCTCCTTGCAAAGTCTCCACTCATTCCTAGGAATTGACAGGAACCCACAAAAGGTGACTCCTTCCCCAAGACATAAAGAAAGAAAAAGCGGCTTGCTGAAATATGAATCTTGTTCAACTGCTGCAGGGCAAATGAGAAGGAATAAGAGGGGGAAAGTGGAAAGCAAGGTGAAAGAGGATCAAGAAGGGGTCCTTGAGCCTGAGAAGGAAAGAATGGGCTGAGTCAGAAAAAGTGAAGAGCTGGAGACCAAAATATAATCACCACTTACTGTCTCCTCCCCTCTTAAGGCCGAATATTAAAAGCTGCTTCTTTAAAAAGCAGTCAGTTTTTTAAAAGGAAGTAAAAAGAAGTCAGTTGTTAGGAAGGAAGATGAAATAGCTTTGTTTTTGTTTTTGTTTTAAGGAAGAAATTAAGGCTACAGGGCTGCAGAACTCACCACATTTTAATCTCTGGACTCCAGTACCTGCTAATGGGGCCACAGGCTCCATGGGGCTTCCTGAGTCCACCTTGCTGAACACATTGTGGAGTTTAAATTGATTTCCAACAATAATCAAATGAGCTCAATATTTAAACGCCTCAGGGCACGTGTACAAATTAAACACCATTTTAAGCGAAGTAATAATCCATCACAGTGGAAATTAAAGAGAGATTTGCTACCACCTCCAGCTGGCCCCTGCTGGTCGGTGTGGAAAGAAAAGATGTGAACTATTATGATTAAAAACAAAGACCTCGGATACATCACGCTGAAAGCCAAACTCACAGGGAGCGCACACCGAACCTAGACATCCCACCTCGTGGACTGGGCTTTTTCTACCAGAAGCCACGACTGCAGGTGGAACTCAAAACAGAACCTTCTGTGTGTCCCCAGGAGGGAGGGGAGGGAGGTATCGAGCCCTCAGGTAAGTCATCAAGGTGCTGGGTAAGTGACAGCGAACCAGGCTGCATCTGATCTCATAGAGCCCCAGCAACGGGGAGGACGGAACTCGCTGGGGGAGGTGACCCCCACCCTGCCCCAGCCACAGGACAGGACCACTCCGAGGTGTGTGTCAGTGCTGTCCTTCATGGGGTGTTGTTCTGGAGGAAGGCAGGCAAAGACTGCCTGGAAAAGAAGTGGGCTCTGCAATCAGAAACCAGTGGCAGGGGCCTTCCCTGGTGGTCCGGCGGTTAAGACTCCACGCTTCCAATGAAGTGGGTATGGGTTCGATCCCTGGTAGGGGAACTAAGATCCTACAGGCTGGCCAAAAATATAAATTTAAGAAAATAAAGATAAAATCATGAAAATGGTAAACTAAAAAGAGAGACTGGTTCTGCTCCACTGTAGCTGAGTGTGGCAAGTTATTCAACTCCTCTTACCCCCAGCTTCCCCAATTCTAATAAAACCGACATACTCAGGGTGAGGATGATCAAACGAGAGGATGTAAGTACATGCACAGTGCTGGCACGCAAAACACCAAAATTGCAGCTATTACCATTTTTAGCGGTCGATGAATTAGGGGAAAAAAAAAAAAGGATGCTGCTGCTTCAAAAGAAGAAAAAGGAGGCCAGAGAGTTCAGAGACAGACATGGTTTTCCTGCTGCTTCATTAGGATTGTCTAGCTTGTCTTCAAGCAAGGTAGATGGTATCACTGGGATCATTGGGATGACATTTTCTAAACCTAGAATTCTCCTCTCAAGGTGGTGAGCACACCGGAGGAACTGCAGTAGTGTTCCTTCCCCTAAGGGGCGATTTCCCTTGTGGCCATGCTCGCAAAGGCCCTAAAGCACTGCCGGGAACACAGCATCACTGACGCACACAGCCCTGGCAGGCAGCTGAGTCTCCTTCCCCCTTAAACCCACCTTCTGCATTTCAGCCAGTGTTAAGTATTTAAAAAGCAGATTTGACCATCTCATCACTTTCATGTCCTTCATAAAGGCAATACGAAGCAGTGGGTGAACAGATGAACTCTGGATATTTAACTAAAATCAAAAACAACCAAAACACTTAATTCAAAAAGATCTATGTACCCCTATGTCCACTGCAACACCATTTACAACAGCCAAGATATTGAAGCAAAGTGTGTTCACTGATGGATGAATAAAGATGTGGTATATATATTATATATGTATATTATTCATATACACACAATAGAATATCACTCAGTCATAAAAACGAATGAAATCCTGCCATTTGCAGCTACATGGGTGCACTTGGAGGGTATTGTGCAAGGTAGAGTAAGTCAGAGAAAAACAAACACATGATTTTACTTATATGTCTAAAAACAAAGCAAATGAACCAACATAATAAAACAGAAAGAGAGTCACAGATACAGAGAACAAACTGGGGGCTGCCAAAGAGGAGAGGTGTGGGGGGGCACAAATAAAACAGGTGAGATACAAACTTGCAGCAATAAAATAAATGAGTCATGAGCATGAAATGTACACACAGAGAATTCAGTCAACAATACGGTAGTAACTTTGTTTGGTGACAGGTCTTACTGTGGTGGTCATTTCATAATGTATACAAATACTGAATCACCCTGTTGTATACCTGAAATTAATATCATATTGTACAATATGTAATTAATTACAACCCTATTTTTAAAAAGGGTTTTTGGAACCAGACTCCGAGGATTTCAAATCTCAGTTCAATTATTTATTAGCTGTGTGACCTTGAACAACTTAACTCTCTGGACCTTGCTCTTTTCATCAAAATCTAGGAACACTAATAATGACCTCATAAGGCTCTTAGTTTTAACTAAGCTAAAACCTATAAAGTACTTAACATATGCACCTGGCATATAGGAAAGAAAGAAAGAAAGAAAGTGAAGTCACTCAGTCACTCCTTCTCCAGGGGATCTTCCCAACCCAGGGACTAAACCCAGGTCTCCCGCATTGCTGGCAGACTCTTTACCAACTGAGCCACCAATGGAAGCTGTCTATCTATAGTAAATGCATACATATATATATCTATATCTGTTGAGGTTACAGCTTAACCATTTTCCAGCTTTTCCATCTTGTATTTACTGTAGGCCTAAAGGAGGAAATGGCAACCCACTCCAGTCTTCTTGCCTGGAGAATCCCATGGATTCTAGTGGGCTACAGTCCATGGGGCTGCAAAGAGTCAGACACAACTGAGCATAGACACACTTATTGTAGGAACTCTTAGGAATCCTAAGGAGGATTTCATGCTGGCTTTAAGGACAGGAGGGTAGGTGCTTCTTCCAGGAGGAAAGAGAGAAGACCCAACTGGAGGCAATAAATAGGCTGCAGTGGAAAGGGGACAGGTGAGCCATTCTGGGACTGAAGACAGAGAAAACGAAGAGACAGAATGGCTGTGGAAAACCTCTATCCCAGGAGATACTCTCTTCCCCTTTTTCCTGATCTCACCAGAATCCTCGACCCTGACCAGGGAGCAGGGGGGCCCAGTTTCCCTGGGCTGCCATCTGAGAGAAGTGGGTGCTGGTACCTTCCCCTGGTGAGGACAGGATTAGAGATGGACTTGGATTTTCTGTCTTGGTTCTTCTCACTAGCTGCATTGCCACTGGGCAAGCTGCCTGCCTTAAAGAGGCTAACAGTGCCTACCTCGTGGAGGAGATAAACGCATCAAGTGACCTAATGCAAGCGAAGCAGTCAGCAGAGCACCTGGCATGGGGCTGGTATTCCATAACCTTGATAAGCTGCGATCCTCCTCACCAGCAACAGAGAAAAAAACGCGGGAACCCTTCCTGTTCACAAGACCCGAATGAGCGGTACTCCTGTCTGCCAGGTTGACTCACGGTGGTTAGAGGGTTAGGCCTAAATTAATCCACTTAAAGGTATACTGTGGTTGAAGCAGGTTCTGGTGGCTTAGCTGGGGATCTGACATTACTGCAGTGTCACTGTGAACAACAGACCACTCCATCACTTCATGCAGCGGAAGTTCTCTGTAGTTTGCACTGACTCTCCTAATCCCAGGAGGGGGCTGCTACTAGAAACCTTATTGAAACTCTGCATTAAAACTGCCACAAGCAATGCTATCACTTCATGGTTAACCACTTTATACCTCTGAACTCAGGTGGTACTTTAAATCCATCTAGTTGATGAAAAAATAAATAAATAAACCATTTGGATATTCAGGAAACCACTCTTTCATAAGTAAAACCAACCATTCATCTCTATGTTGGATACAAGGTCTAGTCTTGATTTCAGGGGGATTATATGTCAGATGATAATCCTACATGATCTCTAGGATTCCTTCAGCTCTTAAAATCCTGATTTCATGTTGTAATGATGTCTCTGCCAGCTGAACCCTGCCCCAGAGTAAAGTGCCCACCCACCAACCTTCTATTTCGTGAGGTCACAGAAACACGCCAGCCTCACAGGGTGCACTGGCTGGACAGTGCCTTGCAACATCTGTTACCACACGGCCCTTAGTTCAGCACTCTGCCTGGGAAGCCCCCATGTGAGGCGTAATCTGTTAGAACACCTGCACAGAGAAGAGGCACTTCCTCTTGAATATTCTGAAACTTGCAAGTAATTTACTAGTCATTACATACAAATAGCTGTTGCTAGCTGGCTAGGAAGAGATCAGATATTACTTTGGGTTGTTTCTACAATTCTAACCAAATATGATCTGTCTGAAGATTCATTACCAAGCACATTTGGCTCAGGTTCATTGATGGCTTCCTTCTTTTTCTTATACAACACCAAGATCCAAAAAGGATCTAAGGGGGCTTTACAAAAGCACAAATCATACAATACTATTAAAATAAATTAAGAAATTAGAGTCAGAAGAATTAAAGAACACAGAGTTAGGACACAAATGCACGCTATTAAATTGCTAAAGATTTATTTAATTTCAACTGCATATTTGGCTTTGAGCTCCCCAGGAACCAAGGCAGGAAAAGAAAATACCAGCTGTTAGATGTTTTATATTTCCTATGAAATAAAAGCATCTTGGTTGTTCAGGATACAGATTCTCTGAGAGACGTTTCTCTTCTGGGTGGTCACAGGAGACAATGAGCAAGCCAGGGGATAGCACCCCAGTGCGTCAGCCCTTTCCGCCCCAGAATTCTCTTGCAAGACTTTCTCAGAGGCCCCTCCATGAAAATGGACAGCGTAAGGAACGCTGAAAGGCGATTCAGTAACTGGGATTCTACATGGGGTCAAATGAGGGCGGCCCAAGAACGTGGCTTTCGGATGGTCTGGCTGGATCCAGCGATATCGACTCTCCGGAGGAATGGGAGAGCTACACAGCCTTCTGGCAGCGCTCCACGAATATCATTTATCACAACCAGGCTTTTGAGTAACAAAAATATGGGCAGCCTCCAACATGCCAAGTCGAAACACTAATACTTTTGAATGCTAGCACTTATTTGGCCCTGGTGCGGCATTCAGCTCTCTCGTTGGGCTGTTTTTTTCCCCTGAAACTCTCCCTTACGGGCCTCCTCTTGCCTCTGAGCCCGTCTCCCTGGCAGCTCTTCCAACCTCCTCCTCCTTGGAGGAGCTTCCACCATATGCCTACCTGCCTGCCTGCCCTCCCCCCTTCCCCTCCAGCATTCTCATCCACACTCAAGTCTTCTAAATACCTCTCTGGATTCCTTTCTTTCTTTAATATTTATTTATTTATTTTTTTATTTGGCTGAACTGGGACTCAGTTACAGGATCTACTTCCCTGACCAGGGATTGAACCCAGGGCCCCTGCAGGGGAAGCGTGGAGTCTTAGCCACTGGACCACCAGGGAAGTCCGTGAATTCCTCTCTACAGGGGTACCCCTTTCTGGCTCCTAGGAAAGCGCTTCAAATTCCCAAAGCCAGCACCATCGCTCCCCCTCCCCCGGCTCCCATTGCCCTGTCCCCCTCTTCTGTCTCCTCCTCCTGGAGGCCCAGCTGCCCAGGCAGGAAACACCCTTTCTTCTCTCTCCCTTCTGTCACTCACACACCCTGTCTGTCCCCTACACAGCTGACTGCCTCGACAACCCACCCTCCCATTGTAGCCCTCAGTCACAGCCGCAGTGTTGCGAGCCAGGCTCTCTTTCACCCTGCACTTCCTGAACTAGGCCCCCTGACTCAGCTCTTACCTCTCCAACCCAACAGTTCTAGAACTCTATTTATACAGCACAATCTGATCACAGCGCTATCCTGTTTCAAACCTCCAGTGGTTTCCTAGCAGCCTGCAAGACAAGGTTCAACCCCCGTTAGGTGGCACTGAAACCTGGGCCCAATTCTCTGTATCTGCTCGTCAGCTTCCCACACTGCTGCAAACCTGTTTCCCCATCAGACTGAGCTCCTTCCTTACCTTTTCTCAAGTTATTTCAGCCTCCTGAAAAGCCTTAACCAATCTTCTCTGCCCAGTAAATATCTACTCATCCCTTAACACCCAGCTCAAGTAAGACCCTGAAGAGGGATTTCCCTGGCAGTCCAGTGCTGCCGATACAGGGGACGCAGGATCAATCCCTGGCTGGGGAGCTTAGGATCTCGCGTGTCTCACAGGCCAAAAGAAAGAGAGCCTAAGCAGAGCTAGGGGGGCCCTTCAACAAAAAAACTGTTCTCTGGAATGGTACTTTTCCACTCTCAGACTGGAAACTTTCTGCAATCAGAGGTCCAGTCTCTACCTGCCCACCCTCTTTGGTTCCTAAGAACTCCTGGTATCCAGCACACTGGAGATTTTTGATAAATGTTAATTAACTGAGTAAATGACCGTCATTGGCTCCGTGCTCCCCTATAAAGCTGATATTTTTTTATAGTCTTCTTACTTTGCCATTATCCAGTACATTTAAAATACTGAATTCTAGGCATTACATGGGACTCACACACCATTAATATTCCACAAACTCTTCTGATGTAAACTCACTTGGGCGGGCAGGTTGAAACTCAGGACTATGGAGCCCTATCTCTGATAGGCCTCAACATAAAAACCTCTGATGGTTTTACCCAGCTGCCGTCTGCTGGCAGAAATACTTCCCATTCAGCCTCCCCTGGCCCTTCCCACCACTGCCCACCTAGGGCAACTTCCCAAGGCACCCTCCCCAGGCTGGCAGTGGCTTCCAGACCCCTAGAGAAACCCCCAGACTTCCCAGCCAGGAACCTTCTCTTCCAGGATGGTCCCCACTAACGTCCCAGGGCAGTCTGAGCTGCTGCTCTTGGTAAGAATGAGTCAGAGAACATGCAGCGTCAGACTTGGTTCAGGCCAAGAAGAAAAGGGTCCCTTGACTGTGCCTCTGCTCCACATTCCAAAGAAACCAGATCTACCCACTTGCCAGTCCCCAGGAGCTGTCACCTTCAGTGTCAGTCCTTCATTTTGTGCTTGGCCATGCTCAGAGAGGATAATCCTGGTTAAAACAAAATGAATGCATTCCTCCCAAGATCTGGGGCCCAGACAGGGATCCAGCCCATTCCTCTGTCCCAGACAAGGCTACACGTGAACTGCTATGTAAAGCAGCCATTTAGAAGATCTGTAAAGAAAACGTCTTGGAAAGCAGAATAAGATACGGCCAGTCCTCAGATTACTTCTCAAGGGAACCCTCACCTTAGACTCCTCCAATCACCACAGGGACAGGCCCCCAACTCCATGTGATAGCACTTGTCACCATTGTTACTGAGATGATTATTTGATTGTCGCCTGTGTCTCATACACTCAAAGATCCAATATTATTTACTGAATAAGTGAATGTCTTTTGGAACATGGGCACTGCGTGACCTTGATTTCTCTTTTAACTGCTGCTCCCCTAGGGCACAGCTGGGGCCCCAATTAGCTACAAACCATCCATCCCAAATCTGCCAATACCATTCTATTGTTCCACTGTCAGCATGCCTTTGGCTTTCTCACTTTAATCTCCCAATTCAAATAAATCCAAAACTCGACTCTGACATCTGTGGCTGGGCTCCCTGCCTTTCCACGATTGGAATTTGGAAACTGGACTTAAAACTCAGGAGAAAGAAAGGGCAGAGGCACTTTCCAAAGGCTGCCTGTATGTCCAAAGTCTCAGCCATCACCACCCCAAAGATGGATGCGTTTTGTTCTAAGAATTAAACTGTCACCTAGCATGGCCATTTATTGAAGGAATGGAAAAGAACAGGGTTGGGGAGACAGATTCATTCTAGAGGAAATTTCTGGATTCTTCCTGTTATGGGAATGGCAGATTTTACTAAGAACGACAGCCTCATCTTTTCAGCCTGGCATACTAAGGGGAGCCAAGCATATTGCTGGGGCAGCCTTTTCATATACTTTAAGAGGCCTCCACAAAGCTACTCGTTTATGGGTTAATCTTCCCACTAGATCGTCTGTCATTCCCGATCACATCCAGGAACCATATCCGGTTAATTATCTGTCATAGCTAGCCCAAAGCCCTGCTGGCACTAAGAGTTCAGAGAAGGAAGGTAGGAAATGAGCAAAGGAGGTAGGAAGAATACTGAGGCCTTTCAGCAACTGTCAGAAAGCCTCCAGAACTCCACAATTTATTAATTTCTTACTATGGGCCCATGAGGGGTAAAGCACTTGATGTGTATTATCTCGATCCTCACAACCACCCAGAGGGGCAGGTATTATTATGATTACTCCTATTTGAAAGAAGCCAAAGAGAAGTTAAGCAATTTGCCCAAGGTCACTATGCTGCTGCTGCTAAGTCGCTTCAGTCGGGTCCAACTCTGTGCGACTCCATAGATGGCAGCCCTCCAGGCTCCCCCGTCCCTGGGATTCTCCAGGCAAGAACGCTGGAGTGGGTTGCCATTTCCTTCTCCAACACATGAAAGGGAAAAATGAAAGTGAAGTCGCTCAGTCGTGCCCTACTCCTAGTGACCCCATGGACTGCAGGCCACCAGGCTCCTCTGTCCATGGGACCTTCCAGGCAAGAGGACTGGAGTGGGGTGCAATTGCCTTCTCTGAGGTCACTATGCTAGGAAGTACCAAAAAGTGAACTCAAAGTGTTTGCTGTTCAGTCGTACCTGACTCTTTGTGACCCCAGTGACCACAGGACTCCAGGTTCCTCTGTCCATGGGATTCTTCAAGCAAGAATACTGCAGTGGGCTGCCATTTCCTTCTCCAGGGGATCTTCTCTAAACCAGGGATCAAACCCAGGTCTTCTGCACTGCAGGCAGATTCTTTACTGTCTGAGCCACCAGTGGCTTAAATAGAAAGTACCAGAACTGAGATTTGAATCTGGGAACCACCCCTCCTCCAGAGGATCCTTCAACCAAGACATGACAGAAAGTGATCTGAAGAGGTTCATCCTTGGTCCTGAGCCCTCTAAGACAATACCTCCCGGAGAGAAAGACTAAGTCAATTAATGACAGTGCGAAACAAAGATGTCAAGTTCTCTCCAAACATCTTCAGACTCCCAGGGTTGGCCCAATGCGTCAACCTTTAATTGCAGCAACCTGAAAAAACAAANCCAACTCTCACATCCATAAATGACTACTGGATAAACCATAGCTTTGACTAGATGGACTTTTGTTGGCAATGTAATATCTCTGCTTTTAATATGCTGTCTAGGTTGGTCATAACTTTTCTTCTAAGGAGCAAGCGTCTTTTAATTTCATGGCTGCAGTCACCATCTGCAGTGATTTTGGAACACCCAAAAAATAAAGTATGTCACTGTTTCCATTGTTTCCCCATCTATTTTCCATGAAGTGATGGGATCAGATGCCATGATCTTAGTTTTTTGACTGTTGAGCTTTAAGCCAACTTTTTCACTCTCCTGTTTCACTTTCATCAACAGGTTCTTTAGTTCTTCTTTGCTTTCTGCCATAAGTGTGGTGTCATCTGCATATCTGAGGTTATTGACATTTTCTCCCGCAATCCTGATTCCAACTTTTGCTTCATCCAGCCCAGCATTTCTCATGATGTACTCTGCATATAAGTTAAATAAGCAGAGTGACAATACACAGCCTTGACATACCCCATTCCTGATTTGGAACCAGTCTGTTGTTCCATGTCCAGTTCTAACTGTTGCTTCCTGACCCGCATACAGCTTTTTCAGGAGGCAGGTCAGGTGGTCTGGTATTCCCATCTCTTGAAGAATTTTCCCCAGTTTATTGTGGTCCACAGAGTCAAAGGCTTTGGCGTAGTCAATAAAGCAGAAGTAGATGTTTTTCTGGAACTCTCTTGCTTTTTTGATGATCTATCAAATGTTGGCAATTTGATCTCTGGTTCCTCTGCCTTTTCTAAATCCAGCTTGAACATCTGAAAGTTCACAGTTGATGTACTGTTGAGGCCTGGCTTGGAGAATTTTGAGCATTACTTTACTAGCATGTGAGATGAGTGCAATTGTACAGTAGTTTGAGCATTCTTTGGCATTGCCTTTCTTTGGGATTAGAATGAAAACGGACCTTTTCCAGTCCTGTGGCCACAGCTGAGTTTGCCAAATTTGCTGGCATATTGAGAGCAGCACTTTCACTGCATCATCTTTTAGGAATTTGAATAGCTCAGCTGGAATTCCATCACCTCCACTAGCTTTGTTCACAGTTTCTACTGTTAAAAGACTCTATACTTTGGCTCTCTTGGTCATTCATTCATTTATTCACTTCAGCAACAATTAGATATTTACCCTGTGCTGCTCCCTGCCAGGCAGTGTCAGCAGTGAGCAAGACACAGGAACTTCCAATCCAGCCATCAAGTAGACAATACACTTCCAGATGGTATTAAAGTGCTTTGAAAAAAAAAATTAAGGGGATTAAGAGAGGCTGAGGGGCAGGGAAGGAGGACTTGTTACCTTTCTAGATAACATGTCAGGGAGGGGCTCTCTGAGCAGCAAGTGAGGGAACCCAATCATGCAAAAATTTGGAGACCAGGCACCAGCAGACAAAACAAACCTTACATGTTTTAGAAACTTCAGGAAGGTCACTGTAGCAGACTGAAGCCAGACTGCAGTAGAACAGACCAAGTGAAGACAGGTAGGGAACGAGGTGGGAGAAGATGGGAGACAGGGCTACAGGGAAAGGAGGTGGATGCTTTCTGAAGGCTAGTGGGAGGGGCATAATCCTAGTTTAAAATCTCCAAGGCTCCAAGGGAAGCTCCAAGGGAAGTCCAGAGAGATGCAGTATCACCTTTTGTTAGGTATAGTATCACCAAACTCAAAACTCTTAAGGGAATCCCTTTAGCCTGCAGGCCCTGGTTTTCCACTGTTTGTTGTTCTTTAGTTCCTAAGTCTTTTGCAACCCCATGGACTGTAGCCCACCAGGCTCCTCTGTCCATGGCATTCTCCAGGCAAGAATACTGGAGTGGGTTGCCATTTAATTCTCCAGGGGATCTTCCTGACCCAGGAATTGATCCGGCATCTCCTGCATTGCAGGTAAATTCTTTACCACTGAGCTGCCAGGGAAACCTGCTTTCTATCACTAGATGCTAAAAGTAAAAAAGAGTTCCTTTTCCAGAGCTTTATACCCCCTTGTCATGAAGGGAATGCAACTGTCAGAGCAACTGGTGGTTTGGTTGACAGACTCTAGGGAAATGCCAAGATAATTTACAAAGAAAACTGATCCAGACCTCTACTTGAATCCCACCTGCTCTTCCTATCCTAGGATGTCGTATCCTTGGCTATCCTTTTGTTGCTTTCTTTTATTTTCCAGAGGCTCAAAACTCAACACTCTCCATGTGAGCTGCTTGACCAAACTGAATATTATTATNACTACTATTAGTCTCATTTAACAAATAAGGAGCAGAGACTTAGAGAAAATGTCCAAGGTCACAGAGTTTTCTGGTTCCAAAGTCAAGATTCTTAGCTCTACTTATAGTGCCTAGTATTAATAAAACACGATTACTATGTTTGTCCTAACAACGAAGTCTAGAGTGAGGCCAGTAGAGCAAGCAAGAGTTATTAACAACAAAAAAATAACAGTGAAGCTTTTAGAGACTTTGGCAACCTATAAAAAGAATAAAAGGATGAAAAATTTGTGAGAAGCAGAAATCCCAAAAGAAAGTAACTCCACAGGAAACAGGAACCCTCAGGAAAAGGAAGAGAAAACTTATTTTCCTCCTCTTCTCTTGAAAACAAGATATTATAAAATAGATAACCAATGAAAACCTACTACACAGCACAGGGAACTCTGCTCAATGCCCTGTGATGACCTAAATGGGAAGGAAATACAAAAAAGAGGGGATATATGTATTATATACCCAACCTGATTCACTTTGCTGTACAGCAGAAATTAACAACATTGTAAACCAACTATACTCCAAGAAAACTTAAAAAAAAAAACCCAAAAAACAGAAAAGAAAGTTATTTCCTACTCTTCGGTTCAGTCGCTCAGTTGTGTCCAACTCTTTGTGACGTGCATTGAGTCAGTGATGCCAACTAACCGTCTCATCCTCTGTTGTCCCCTTCTACTCCTGCCTTCAACCTGTCCCAGCATCAGGATCTTTTAAAATGAGTCAGTTCTTCCCATTAGGTGGCCAAAGAATTGGAGTTTCAGCTTCAGCCTCAGTCCTGAACATTCAGGACTGATTTCCTTTAGGATGGACTGGTTGGATCTCCTTGATGTCCAAGGGACTCTCAAGAGTCTTCTCCAACACCACAGTTCAAAAGCATCAATTCTTCACTACTCAGCTTTCTCTATGGCCCAACTCTCACATCCATAAATGACTACTGGATAAACCATAGCTTTGACTAAATGGACTTTTGTTGGCAATGTAATATCTCTGCTTTTAATATGCTGTCTAGGTTGGTCATAACTTTTCTTCTAAGGAGCAAGCGTCTTTTAATTTCATGGCTGCAGTCACCATCTGCAGTGATTTTGGAACACCCAAAAAATAAAGTATGTCACTGTTTCCATTGTTTCCCCATCTATTTTCCATGAAGTGATGGGATCAGATGCCATGATCTTAGTTTTTTGACTGTTGAGCTTTAAGCCAACTTTTTCACTCTCCTGTTTCACTTTCATCAACAGGTTCTTTAGTTCTTCTTTGCTTTCTGCCATAAGTGTGGTGTCATCTGCATATCTGAGGTTATTGACATTTTCTCCCGCAATCCTGATTCCAACTTTTGCTTCATCCAGCCCAGCATTTCTCATGATGTACTCTGCATATAAGTTAAATAAGCAGAGTGACAATACACAGCCTTGACATACCCCATTCCTGATTTGGAACCAGTCTGTTGTTCCATGTCCAGTTCTAACTGTTGCTTCCTGACCCGCATACAGCTTTTTCAGGAGGCAGGTCAGGTGGTCTGGTATTCCCATCTCTTGAAGAATTTTCCCCAGTTTATTGTGGTCCACAGAGTCAAAGGCTTTGGCGTAGTCAATAAAGCAGAAGTAGATGTTTTTCTGGAACTCTCTTGCTTTTTTGATGATCTATCAAATGTTGGCAATTTGATCTCTGGTTCCTCTGCCTTTTCTAAATCCAGCTTGAACATCTGAAAGTTCACAGTTGATGTACTGTTGAGGCCTGGCTTGGAGAATTTTGAGCATTACTTTACTAGCATGTGAGATGAGTGCAATTGTACAGTAGTTTGAGCATTCTTTGGCATTGCCTTTCTTTGGGATTAGAATGAAAACGGACCTTTTCCAGTCCTGTGGCCACAGCTGAGTTTGCCAAATTTGCTGGCATATTGAGTGCAGCACTTTCACTGCATCATCTTTTAGGAATTTGAATAGCTCAGCTGGAATTCCATCACCTCCACTAGCTTTGTTCACAGTTTCTACTGTTAAAAGACTCTATACTTTGGCTCTCTTGGTCATTCATTCATTTATTCACTTCAGCAACAATTAGATATTTACCCTGTGCTGCTCCCTGCCAGGCAGTGTCAGCAGTGAGCAAGACACAGGAACTTCCAATCCAGCCATCAAGTAGACAATACACTTCCAGATGGTATTAAAGTGCTTTGAAAAAAAAAATTAAGGGGATTAAGAGAGGCTGAGGGGCAGGGAAGGAGGACTTGTTACCTTTCTAGATAACATGTCAGGGAGGGGCTCTCTGAGCAGCAAGTGAGGGAACCCAATCATGCAAAAATTTGGAGACCAGGCACCAGCAGACAAAACAAACCTTACATGTTTTAGAAACTTCAGGAAGGTCACTGTAGCAGACTGAAGCCAGACTGCAGTAGAATAGACCAAGTGAAGACAGGTAGGGAACGAGGTGGGAGAAGATGGGAGACAGGGCTACAGGGAAAGGAGGTGGATGCTTTCTGAAGGCTAGTGGGAGGGGCATAATCCTAGTTTAAAATCTCCAAGGCTCCAAGGGAAGCTCCAAGGGAAGTCCAGAGAGATGCAGTATCACCTTTTGTTAGGTATAGTATCACCAAACTCAAAACTCTTAAGGGAATCCCTTTAGCCTGCAGGCCCTGGTTTTCCACTGTTTGTTGTTCTTTAGTTCCTAAGTCTTTTGCAACCCCATGGACTGTAGCCCACCAGGCTCCTCTGTCCATGGCATTCTCCAGGCAAGAATACTGGAGTGGGTTGCCATTTAATTCTCCAGGGGATCTTCCTGACCCAGGAATTGATCCGGCATCTCCTGCATTGCAGGTAAATTCTTTACCACTGAGCTGCCAGGGAAACCTGCTTTCTATCACTAGATGCTAAAAGTAAAAAAGAGTTCCTTTTCCAGAGCTTTATACCCCCTTGTCATGAAGGGAATGCAACTGTCAGAGCAACTGGTGGTTTGGTTGACAGACTCTAGGGAAATGCCAAGATAATTTACAAAGAAAACTGATCCAGACCTCTACTTGAATCCCACCTGCTCTTCCTATCCTAGGATGTCGTATCCTTGGCTATCCTTTTGTTGCTTTCTTTTATTTTCCAGAGGCTCAAAACTCAACACTCTCCATGTGAGCTGCTTGACCAAACTGAATATTATTAAAGTTAACTTCAACAATCCCACCATTAGCCTTCCCAAATAAGGCATACCCTTGGCAGGAAGGACCACAGAAGTATGAATTTGAATTTGAATCTTTTCTGAAGCTAAATTGCAGCTTTGATTAATTCGAGGAAACTTCTTTTACCAACGTGTCTGGACACAAGAACTAAGAGGGAAACATCCAACAAGTGGAAGCAGCAGGTGTGTATGTTTCTGCTTGAAAGTAGAGACAGGTAAAGCGATGTGAAAGTGCTAGTCGCTCAGTCGTGTCCGGGTTTTTGTGACCCTGTGGACTGCAGCCCACCAGGCTCCTCTGTCCATGGGATTTTCCAGGCAAGGATACTGGAGTGGTTTGCCATTTCCTTCTCCAGGATCCAACTCCAGTCTCCTGCATTGTAGGCAGATTCTTTACCAACTGAACTGCCAGGGAACGGGTAACAGAGACAAGTAACAGCATCAGAAAACGGTGACTGCACACAGGAGCCGAGCCATCACCCAGGAAAGAAGCTGGGCTGAGGTTGGCAAGGGGGCATGGAAACCTGTTGTCACTTCTTATTAACAGACAAACCCCTGGCTCCCCTCCCCGCTCCCAACAGAAAATAAAATCACCAGTATGCCCTTCCTCCAGATTACACAGCCTGGAACACCCAGATACTAAACAAAATCAACCTTTCCTGCTGGCCAGACTGTTAACGTCCCAGGCACAATGACTGTTATCATCAACTCAAAACCATTAAAATCATTAAAACACTGAAAATCCACCTAAATCTGGGAATAATGCAGGAGGTTCAACGGCACTACTCATGACCCCAACCCCACACACCTAGAAACATCCAGTCACACAGAATAGTGAACAGCAGCCCTCAAATGGACCAGAGCAGGGTGCTGTGGGAGTAACAGGGCCTATGCCTACCTCTCAGGGCCAATGCTTCAAGGCAGTTGAAAGCAAACACCACACCCTTACGTTTCAAAGCCTGGGCCTGCAACAGATGAGCGGTCCTGGGTTTGTATACAGTGTGGGTCATATAATCTGATCAAGGCTTTGCATATTATTGTTCATTGCCCCAAATTCCCACTAGTTCAGAATTTCTTATCAACCATCTGCCTCATAACTTCATGGTCCACTTATTAAAAATGTCCCCCACTGACAATAAACATCTCCAGACTGGACTTACAAACTACATGTTTAAACACTACCCAGGTCGTCTTTATGCACATTTAAGTCTGAGAACTTCAGCAATGTTTTTGCAAACTGTGGGCCATGAGTCATGACCAGCAGTTGATTTTTTTTTTTAATTAAGTAGGAAAAAATTATAAATAGAACACACTGCAGGTAGTCAGGGCAATTATTGTTTCTGGGAACTTAAGCAGCTGTGGACTTCTGTGCAGTGATGTAAAATGTATTCATCACTGTGGTTCCATTTGAAAACCACTCTCCTAGAGGGATGAAGGAATATTTTTACAGAATATTTTATGCTATTCCTATGCATGGTGTTTATTTTCCATTTTTCACCCCTAATTCCAAGCTTCTGGATTTTGGGTCAAGCACAAGTTATCAAGACACAAAGGCTGTTATCAAATCCTAAACTGTTGAGGCAATGCCAAACTGAGTAGGGGGGTCAGCCCAAGGCTCCTTCCTGTCCCAGACCCTTCTCAAGGAGCTGGGGATATAGAAAGGTGCCAAAGGGAAGTTTGCACAACTCTCCCCAGGCTGGACCTTTTCCTTGGTAAAGAGCTTGCACACTCATTATCACACATTAGAAGAACTGAAATGTTCCCTTAAGAGGGGGTAGGGAGCCAGGGGCGGGGGAGGCTCAGTCTCAGTCTAAGGAATAGAGAGAACTCAGGTTCAGTCCATCAATGCAGTCCTAGGGCAGTGACTAGGTCAAAGGAAAGTCAGGGAAGGGTGAATCCAGGCCCACTGACCACAAGGCCCCTGAGCTCTCAGAATCAGGACAGCACTGGACAGCATCAGGCATGTGAGGTCACATCTCACCCCAGAACCAGTGACATCGGTTGCCTTGGGCAAGTCACTTAGCTTTTCAGTCCCCTAGGTTCCTTGCATGGCCAATGTTCTGGGAGCAAGTGGAACACAAGGAATCAGACAGCATCCCTTCTTGCCCAATGCTCTAGGACAGGCAGCCCCATCTTGCTGGACCAGAAGAGAGGAACATGGGAGAAAGAGCGAGGGGGGAGAAGGAATAGCTGGGACTTCTTTGGTGGTCCAGGGTTTAAGGCTCCGGCTGCCATCGCAGGGGGCGTGGGTTCCATCTCTGGTAGGGGAACTAAGATCCTGCCTGCCAGCAGGATGTGGCCAAAAAAAGTAGCTAGCTATATTTTCGGCTTTTAGACTCATCAGAAGCAACGACTTACTGAAAACAGCCTCGAGATTCGAGGAGAGCAACTGACAAGGAGGCCAGAGCTCAAAAACAACAACAACAAAACAGCGAAGCCCAGGGGCGGTTTCCCGGGCCATTCAAATCCGCGGGACTGCAGGCGGATCAGCTACATCACACAGAAAAACGGAGGGCGCTCACTCCCTCGGCTTTGTAAGCTCTTGTAAGCCGAGAGTGAAGTCAGAGGTAGCAGGCTCCTGGGCCCGGTCCAAAAGAACAGGTGGTTCCCCTGCCCCCCACCCTCGCCAACAAGAGAAAAGTCACCACTTGGGGTAAAGATACCCAGAGGACGTCAGCGGCCAGGGAGGGTGCACCTGAAGCAGTGAGAGGTCGGGGCTGCCCCGCCAGACCCACTTCCCGAGAGATACTCGCTGGAGAGGGTCCCTGATTCCGTCGGGCACGAGTGAACTCGCGCCCACCTCTTTGGCAAGGGCGCTGGGGAGGCGCCGGGAAGCGGCCAGGCAGGAACTCGGCTGCGGTTACCTCTGCCAGCGGCCGGCCAAGCGCTCCTCGGAGTCTTGAGAGCGGCTAGTCTCCCAAAAGGCGGGAGGGGTTAAGCACCGAGGGCGGCGCCCCCGGACCCAGTGTCTCCAGCGGAGACCCAGCGACTTTGGGGAAAGAAAACGCCTGAAACTCCCACCCTGGTCCCCCACCCACTTCGTCCCAACCCGCGGGAACTAAGCTGAGAAAGGCGCGGCCATCGGGTCTTCAGGTTCACTCCCGCCCCTGCCCCGCGCGCTCTAGACCTGTCCGGCTCGTAGCCCGGGTCCCCGGCCCCGACCCGGGGACCTGCGCCCCCTCGGCGCCCGCCACGGGCCGCAGCCGGGGCCCCAGCAGTGTTTGTAAACAAACCGGTCACGTGGCCCCGGCGGCTCGCTCCCCGCCCCCTGTGCCCGCGGCCCCCCCACCTCGTCCCGGGGCGACCCTCTCGCCGGACCCCACCTCGGCCGCGCCAGGCGGAGGGTGCCGCGCTCGCTCCAAGGGAGCCGGGCCGCCGGGGCCCCGGGGCGGGATGGAAGGGGACGGGGATGGGCGCCCAGCGCTCCAACCGGGCGCCCCGCGCTGACAGCACGCCCCACGCCCACGCGCGCCGCGCTCGCGTCTCACTCACCCTGCAGCCAGCAGCCTCGTCCGGCCCGCGCCGCGGTAAGCTCCGCGGGGATGCGCAGCAGCGAAGGACCGCCCGGCCGGATCCCGGGCCCCGGGCGCGCTCTTAAAGCCACAGCCGCCGCCGCCGCCGCTCCGCATCCCTCCGGGCCGGGCCGGGGGCTGCCGGGTGACGGACGCGCTCCCGCGCCTATCCCCTCGGCGCAGCACATAGCAACACGCCGCGGGTTGGCTGTGCCCGGCCGCAGCCCATCCGCCGAGAGCCAATCAGCGAAGGACGGAACTCCGCCCCCTGCTTCCCCGACCTCCGCCCCCCACCCCCCACCACCCCTTCGGGCCCCGCCGGGCTTGGGTGCGGGGCGCGAGGCGGGCGCCCGGGTCTGGCCCCGGGGAGGCTCAGCCCGC
>SJYW01011444.1:239793-264125 GCA_006410735.1 Raphicerus campestris | reverse complement strand
CCTCCGCCCCCCACCCCCCACCACCCCTTCGGGCCCCGCCGGGCTTGGGTGCGGGGCGCGAGGCGGGCGCCCGGGTCTGGCCCCGGGGAGGCTCAGCCCGCCGCGCCTGGCGAGGCGGGGAGCGGCTGGCCCGAGGAACAGGGAGGCAGGGTGATGACGATGGGGAGGCTCTCGGCGCCCTGGCGGAGACCGTTTATTTGGGTTTGGAGTTTGTCTCCAGGTCAAGGCTGGGATTTCTAGAACCCGGGGTGGTGGGGGGGGGGGCGCTTTCTAGTAGTGCTGCTTCTGCTTAGAGGAGCTAAGACAGTAACTCCTCACGCCTTAGCCGCCCCCAACTCAGTCTAAGTTACCTGGAGAGGCTCTCGGGATCCAGGGCAGTTGAATGTAAAAAGATAACGCCAGCCCGAGGGGGCCCCCGCCAGGCCCCACTCAGCAGCAAGTCATTTCCCGTTGTCTCTCTCCTCTCCTTAAACCCGGCGTATTAAACGCAGGATTAGAGGTAGTTACAGGCATTGGAAGACACCTCGCCCCCAATTGCTGCTGGTTTTGCAGAGAAACGATTCACCCGGGACACTAGGAGGGTCAGTGACCATAGGGGAGGTGCGCACAGTCTGGGTCAGTGGAGCGGTGCTTTTCACTGAAGAGAAGGTTAAAAAATAAGCCCGGGCTATCAGGAAATCTAGGGAGGCACCAGGTGGGCGGAGTGGGGCAGTCTCCCAGTAAGAAAACAGGTCACTTTGAGAAAGAATGCAGCCAGGGATCAGGGGTAGAGAGCAGTTCAGCCTTTTCATTTGGCCTCTGGGATTCTGCAATTGCTCAGAGAGCATTAGGAAACCTCGGGTTTTATTGAGCTGCTGTCAGAATGTGAGACACTTACAGAGCTGCTGCTGTCTTCAACCCCTTTCCACGCTGGTTTGCCTGAAAGTGGAAAATGGTACCCAAGGCAGATCCCCAGGTGGCTCAAACTTCACCGAAACTCCAGCCAGCTGTCTTTAAAATATGTTTGATTCGGTTAATATATTTCTCATTTGGATTGTATTCCGATAATATATGTTGCATGGTTGGATGTGAAACAGATCAGCATCTCACATATGTATCAGTCTCAGTGTAAGCATTTTCAGTGTAAACAAGATCACCTTGTCACTGCTCACAGTTGATGACTTGGAAAGTTTAAAACAAAAAAATTTTTAAATACTTATCAGATAGACTCAAGAAAGGTTTAGCACTTAATCCTTAATCTTTGAAGAAGTGGTAGATTCTTTAGATTACTGAGATCTTGATTTCTGTCCTAATCTGCCTCTTGGGCAAATTTCTTCCTCTTTCCATACCTTAGTAGCCACAGTTTGAAACAAGATTGAAATAGATTGAAATAGTCTCCTCCAGGCAGTAAAATCTAAGCAGGTCCAGAAAGTCAAACTTGTTACAATGTTTCAATAATATCCTAGTGAATGTTCCTGTTGCCAGATCACCGCNCTTTAGTAGCCACAGTTTGAAACAGGATTGAAATAGATTGAAATAGTCTCCTCCAGGCAGTAAAATCTAAGCAGGTCCAGAAAGTCAAACTTGTTACAATGTTTCAATAATATCCTAGTGAATGTTCCTGTTGCCAGATCACCGCTCCCCAACCGCAGGCCCTGCATGAGTTTAACACCCTGGAATATTGGTATGTTATGTAACAAGACTGGTGGCTACTGTTTTAAATAAAAGATAATGTTAGCTAAGGAGGGCTAGCCTGTTGAGGTGCTTCAGAGGGAGATCTGAGGACCCCTGCAGGCCTGCAGTATGTATGCCGGGGACTGGAAGAGGCATCCAGACTGCAAGACCCGAGACAATAGAACCAAGCCAGGCAGCCAACCAAAAGATGAAATAAGCCTGATCATGCCTCCTCCCTGTCAAAAGAGCCAAGCATTGTGAACTGTTCTGGGAGAAGGTAGAAGTGAAACAAAGTAGCAGAAACAACTTCTCTTCCTCTGAAAGCACCTTGAATGGCCTCTCAGTACACATTCACTCAGGGCCTATTCTGTGCCGCCTTGCCTGATTGGCTTGAATGGTAGTTTTCTAAAGAATCTACGAAATGAAGACAGCTGAGCCTCTGGAGAGTGTGTGAGAATGGACAGATATTTACCCCATAGGACAAAAATGAGGTGGAAAAATAAATTCGTTCAGATAACCCCACAAACAGGTATCAGCCTGCCTCTGTCAGTGGCCCAGGACCCTTGTCTCCTCTGTGTGTGGCTGAATTCGTTCATTCCCAAAGCTTTCACAGCCATTCTTTTCCAGCATCTGCTCTCCCCAACCCCACATTCCCACTGTTGCCATATTGACATCACTGCTACTGTGAAAAGGTCACTTTTTTTTTTTCTTATGACCATGCCGCTCACAGTGTGGGATCTTAGTTCCCCACCCAGGGATGACCCCATGCCCCCTGTGTTGGAAGCACAGAGTCTTAACCATTGGACCGCCAGGGAAGACTCAAAGGTCACTTGTATATGCTCATGGTGGGCTTCCCTAGTGGCTCAGCTGGTAAAGAATCTGCCTGCAATGAGGGAGACCTAGGTTCGATCCCTCGGTTGGGAAGATCCCCGGGCGAAGGGAAAGGCTACTCACTCTAGTATTCTGGCCTGGAGAATTCCATGGGCAGAAGAGCCTGGCAAGCTGTAGTCCATGGATCACAAAGAGTCAGACACGACCAAAACTTTCACACTTTCTTCCTTTCCCTCACCCCGAAAGCAGTGCATCAGCGGGTCCTGTCAGCTGAACTTCAAAAATACATACTCTGTTTCCTCTGAGCATGTCAGTCTCCACTGCCGCCTCCCCGGCTGGAGCCACAGCATCTCTTGCCTAGAGTAAGCTACAGCCTCTCAACTGATCTCCCTGCTTCCAATCCATTCTCTCCGCAGCAGCCAGATGGTTCTTCCTCTAAACAACCCCCTTACGATGGCCACAAGGCCCTGCTAAGCAAGCCGGCCAACCTCTCTGGTCTTTCCCCTTTGCTCATGCTGCTCCCGTCAAACTGGCCCCGTTTCTGGGCCTAGTCGTCGTCGTCTTCTTTTTTTTTTTTTTAATTTTATTTATGTATTTACTTTTTGGCTGTCCCACTCGGCTTGCAGGGTCTTAGCTCCTCCACCCACTCCAGGAATCAAACCCAGGGCCCTGACAGTGAAAGTGGGAGTCCTAACAGGACTAGAAGTCCACACGGAGCCTCGTCTTGTTACTGTGTCAGCGTTTGCTGTTCCCTCCACCTGAAACACTAGAAGGTTCCTCTCACTGCTTGGTTCTGAGGTCTAATACTTCCTTCTTAGAGGCCCTCCAGTCGTTACATGCTCCCTGCCACCAAAGATACTCTCTTTTCTACCTACTTCCAGCGTTTCATAACACGTATCTCTCTGAAACTGCCTTGTTTATTTCTTTTCTGTCTCATCCAGCTCTAAAGTATAAACTCCATGATCGCGTCAGGGACTTTGTCTTTCTTCCTGTTGTCTCTCCAGCACCTGGAACAGTGCCTGGCACACTTGCTTTATGCCCCCTCCCTCTCTGCTCTTTGCTCATCCCATTCAAAGCCTTTTATTCGAGGACTCAGTCCAAAGATCAAATGTCACTTCTTTGGAGGAGTTTCCCCTTTTTTCCTCCCCTCAGTACCCTCCACAGCAGTGTATTCATAACTCTTATCACATCACTCCACACTTTGCACTCCCTGTTAAGAGTTCTCAGTTATCCATTCTCTCTGCCAGTCCCTCCTGGGCTGGAACCTTATCAGATTGTCTTTATATTTTCAGCACCTGGCACATGACAGGCCTTCCCTCCAGGTTTATATCTGAGTTGAAGCCAGTCGGGATCCAAGCAGGAATGGATAAGCTCTGTCTTCAGAGTCCACTGATCAACAGATAGTGGTCTGACTTGACGGTGTGACCACATTAACCTGAAACTTCAGGATATTCTGTCACAAAAGGAGCTGCCTACATTTTATAATCACAGCACAATGGAAACTTCCTGAACACTAAAGGCAACAGGCTGTCACACTACCACACCACCTGGGAAAACAGTCCCCTCTGCCAGGGTGAGGAGGGGCCGTTCTGCTCCCAGGCTGCACTCTACGCCTTCCTCCCATCTCCCCCAACGCGGAAAGTCCCATGACGCTACATCACAGAGGAGGGCCTGGTGCCATCTTCCTGCAGACACATCATGGCAACAGTGCGTTGTTTCTTTACGTACAATAAATGCTTTCTCTGATCCTTGTCCAAGTCCCTCACTTTCAGTCATGAAAGTGGCTGATTATGTGCTTTTCAGACTGCAAGTGAGTAAGGGTTATTCGTCAGCCCTCATGAACACACGCCGAACAAAACAGCCGCTCTCATTTATTAAGCACGTGTTGTGGACAGAGCAGTTCCTATTCTTGTTATATTTAATCTTCAAAGCAACCTGCAAGATAGGTATTTTCCTCCTTTTTTTTTTTCTTTTTTTTTTTTACAGAAGCTGATCCTATGGAATTAGAACCCTGATCTATCTGGCATCAAAGCCCATTCATTCTTTCTTCTACACCATCAAAGAGGACAAAGGCTTCGCTCCTCTTCTCTTCAAATATTCCAATCACTTTGACCAGGAAACTCATCCGAACATCAGATTACTCCCACAAAGCAAAACTCAAAGGGCCCAGAAGCAAGAGTTGTAAGGGTTTAGAACTTCCATCTTAAATGGAACAGCTGATACAGACACTTTTCACACATTGTTATTACAATCTTCACAATAATCTTATGAGGAAGATAACACAGGTGTACTAACCTTACATACCTACCTACCATTCCACCGGCGAACAGATCTGCCCCTGTGGGGAAGGGGAGTTACATACCTTACCCACAGTTGCAAAATTCAAAAAGCTTTTAAAAATTAAAAATTTGGCACAACCCATATGGAACAATAACAAAGCAGTGGTACTCAATGTAAATCTGTAGGGTAAAAAATATTTGGGAGGATGCAAGCAATTGTGTTTTCCTTCTTTATTTTCACTCTTATTGTCTTTTCATTTTCAGCCCTTCCCGGGTGGGCTAGTCTCAGTATTGGTATAATTAATAGGTTATGCCTCACAATCAATTACAGTGCCTCTCTTCTGCATAATTTTTAAACTGATGTAAAAAACCATAAAAGATTTTTTTAATTAATTTATTTGGCCGTGCCAGGCCTTCATGCTTTAGGATCTTCAATCTATGTTGTGGCGTGTGGGGATCTTTAGTTGCACATGCAAACTCTCAGTTACGGCATGTGGGATCTAGTTCCCTGACCAGAGATTGAACCCAGGCCCCCTGCACTGGCAGCACAGAGTCTTAGACACTGGGAAGTCCCCAAGATTTTTTTTTTTTTAAGTTTGACATAGCTCATTTGATGGCAAGCTTCAACTTACATGACATTCATAGGCTTTATTAGTCCCATCTGACATGTTCATATATTTCTTATTTGAATATTAATATTTGGAAGAGCTCATACTCCCTGCAGTTTTGCACAATATACAATATATGCACTGAATGATTCTAGAATTTAAAACACATCTATGCTATGCCAGGGTTTCAAATATGGGACTGAGGACTATAGTATTATTCCAACTTTACAGATAAGTAACTTAGATTCAGAGAGGTTAAGTAAATTGCCCAAGGTGACACAGATAGTAAATAGTAGAACTACAATTAGAAATAGTCTGCAGCTGTGGAAAAAAAAATTTGGAACACATGTGACAGCCTAAGGGCTAGTTTTCCCGAAGGCAAAAATAGGAAGTGACTAGTCAGAGTAGAAGAAAAAGAAATAACTTGTAAAGATATGAATATTCAACCATATGTATAACAAGAAAAAAGTAAATTAAAATTACAGTGAGGTACTATTTTTATCTTATCAGATTGACAAGTAGTAAAAAGCTCAGTAACACTGTGTTGGATTTGCTGTATAATAGACACTAACACAACATTGTATAGCAACTATACTCCAATAAAAACTAAAAAAAAAAAAAAAACCCAAACCAAAAACATTGTGTTGGAGAAGCTGTGACGAAACACACACTCATATGTTGTTTGCAATAAGATAAATTGGTACAGTTTCTATGAAGGGCAATTTGATACAGAAATTTCACTTCTAGGGATTTATCCTTAAGATGGACTCACACATGTTCACAAAGATGGGCATTAAAGGATATTGTAAAATCGTTAGTTTCACCAAAAACTCTGACTCTCTGGGAAATGTAACTTGACAATTGATTAAAGCCCAGAAATCTTAACGACTCTCTAAGCCTGATAAGGTTTTAGTTTAGTCACTAAGTCATGTCCAGTTCTTTTGTGACCCCATGGACTGTAGCCCACCAGACTCCTCTGTCCTCGGGATTCTTCTGGCACGAATACTGGAGTGGGTTGCCATTTCTTTCTCCAGGGAGTCTTCCTGAACCAGGGATCAAACCCATACCTCCTGCACTGGCAGGAGGATTCTTTACTACTGAGCCACCAGAGAATATCTTCCCCAAACCAGATAATTGGGGATGATTATTTTTTTCTGTTCAATAGTAGAAAAACTCAAATGTAATTATTTTCACCCTGTAGGACATTAGCCAGTTATCTACCATAATTGCTATTTCAGAATTTCTTTTTATCCACCAATTTTATTATTTTCAACTTGTATATTGTTTTGAAACAACTTTGTCATCCTGGTGGTTTCTTCATTAATGGGTTAAATAAAACTTTAATATATGGTTTCTATGCATTTATACTGAAAATATGATTTTCATCTTTTAAAACTAATGTATTGAAATAATCTATATCCATCAATAAAAGACTGGTTGAATTAATTACAGTGCCTCTGCCTGAAGGAATACTATGAAGCCATTATAAAGAGGCAGGTTTGTACATAGCTACTCCATGGGGGCAAGGGTCTTTGGTTCCCCAATGAACCTAAGCACCTAGAATAGTCCCTGGGCTCATAGTGGTCTTAGTTTTCTTCTGGCTAATAGACAGTGGGGATTCCCAGGTGACTCAGACATTAAAGAATCTGCCTGCAATGCAGGAGACCTGGGTTTGATCCCTGGGTTGGGAAGATCCTCTGGAGGAGGAAATGGCAACCCACTCTAGTATTCTTGCCTGGAGAATCCCATGGACAGAGGAACCTGGCAGGCTACAGTTCGTGGGGCCGCAAAGAGTCAGACATGACTGAATATGCAAATAAAAAACAACACCAAAATATCAGTAGCTTACCCATACACACAAAACACATTGATTTTTTTTTCTCGTGAATCTGTCAGGCACCTATGCTCCAGGCTGAGAGTCACTGGCTGGGTTGAAATTGGCTTCTAGTGTCTTTTCATTTAGGGATCACTAATGCATGTTTAAGAAGTACATGGTAATATATGATGCCTCTTAAAGCCTCTGCCTTGACTGACATATTGTCACTTGGGTCTGCAATCCACTATTCAAAGAAAATGATGTGATCAAGTCCAAAGTCAAAGAGACAAGAGGAGCATACTTCACTCTTTTGGGTGAAAGAGCCTCAAAAGTCACATGGCAGAGAGCAGGATGAGGAGTGGAGAACAATGTTTCAATCTAGCATAGTGCTCAGTAAATATTGATACATGTTGAATGAATGAATGGAGTGAACAAACTCTAAGAATTAGGGGGCAGGGAGAAGGCATGGGGCAGTACAGTGGTACAAAGTATGCACTGTTTATTTTTTTTTTAATACTTTATTCTATTTTACAGTACTGTATTGGTTTTGCCATACATCGACATGAATCAGCCACAGGTGTACACGATCTCCCCATGCTGAAGCCCCCTCTCACCTCCCTCCCCATCCCACCTCCCTGGATCATCCCGTACACCAGCCCCAAGCATCCTGTATCCTGCATTGAACATGGACTGGTGCTTCATTTCTTATATGATAGTATACATGTTTCAGTGTCATTCTCCCAAATCATCCCACCCTCTCCCTCGCCCTCAGAGGCCAAAAGTCCGTTCTATACCGCTGTGTCTCCTATATTGTCTCACTTACAGAATCATCATTACTATCTTTCTAAATTCCATATATATATGTCAGTATACTGTATTGGTGTTTTTCTTTCTGGCTTACTTCACTCTGTATAATCGGCTCCAGTTTCATCCATCTCATTAGAACTGAGTCAAACTTATTCTTTTTAAGGGCTGAGTAATACTCCATTGTGTATATGTACCACAGCTTTCTTATCCAATCATCTGTTGATGGACATCTGGGTTGTTTCCATGTTCTGGCAATTATAAATAATGCTGCAATGAACATTGGGGTACATGTGTCTCTTTCAATTTGGGTTTCCTCGGTGTGTATGCCCAGCAGTGGGATTGCTGGGTCATAAGGTAGTTCTATTTGCAATTTTTTAAGGAATCTCCACACTGTTTTCCATAATGGCTGTACTAGTTTGCATTCCCACCAACAGTGTAAGAGGGTTCCCTTTTCTCCACATCCTCTCCAGCATTTATTGCTTGTGGATTTTTGGATCGCAGCCATTCTGACTGGTGTGAAGTGGTACCTCATTGTGGTCTTGATTTGCATTTCTCTGATAATGAGTGATGTTGAGCATATGTAGGATGTATAGAAGTATGCTTGAATATGGCTTTACTATCTCTAGGAGAATGCTCAAGAAACTGGTACCTGTTTTTGCTGCTGGGAGAAGAACTGAGACCTTGGGAGTGAGGAGTGGGAGGGAGCCTTACCATTTAGTATCATGTGTATGTATCACCTATTAAAAATAAAGTTAATTTCTCTACAGAGGAAATAAAAAGAGCAACCCAACACAGCCTGACTGTAGAGTCCAAACTCTGTGCTATCTTTGGGAGAAAGCCATGAATCAGGAGACTTCCTTTTGTTGTTAATCCATTGCAGACAAATGTCTCAAGTGCCTGCAGACTCACCTATAGCACAACACCAATTACAAAGAAAATTTCATCTCAGCCAATTTTTAAATGTTCCAGAGCCATAATTTTCAAACCCAATGGAAAGTTTCCCAGGAATGGAGGTCTCTGAAGAGAGAGAGGTAAAGCTAGTTCATCCTGATCCCTTCAACCAAATTAGCTCTGCTTTGGGCTGTTTGGCTTCGGAGTTTAAATGAAACCATTCTCCTAATAGTGAAATGAGATGATGCTCATGGTTCTCTCATGCTCACTTTATGGTTCTGTATAGAGCAGTATATTCCTTAGGCACCTCCAAAACTTCAGATAAAAGTTTCCCTCCAGCAGTAATAAGGAGAATCAAATCGTGATGGAAGAGACTGGACATCTACACAAAAGACTTCCCTAGTCAGCAAATGGATAGAGATTTGTGTTGTTGTTCAGTCACTAAGTCTTTTTCGACTCTTTGTGACCCTATGGGCTGTAGCCTGCCAGGCTCCTCTGTCCGTGGAATTTCCCAGGCAAGAATACTGGAATGTGTTGCTAGCTCCTTCTCCAGGGGATCTTCTTGAGCCAAGGATCAAACCCTTGTCTCCTGCATTGGAAGGCAGATTCCTTACCACCAGGGAAGCCTAAGATAGAGATCTAGGACTTTCCATATGGGGATTAGGGCACAATGTCTAAATAAGAACAATTGTATATTATTACTGTATCCAAAGCTATAAAATATTCTAGTTTCTGAGTGAATGCATTGTGTTATATATGGTCTGAAGAATAGCTCCATTCATTGCTGAGATATCTGAGCAAAGAATGGGAATTCCGCACTGGAAATGTTGGCAGTGACACCTCACTTACTGGTTTCCTCTCAGCAGAGCCTGAGGCACCTTGCCGTTTACTGCGCCCTGATTAATGGATTTACAGGTAATCTTACACTACCCTGTTCAGTTTCCATTAAGTTAACTCTCACAAAAAGGACAAGAGCTTACCAAGTTTCCTGCTGAAAAACCACAAATTAAAGATAATACTAATAATTAAAGCCCAAGCAAACAAGAAATGGTGAGGTTGACATTTCTCTTACCTTTAATATCAGCTGTCAGCCACATTACTCAGGAAAAAGCAATAACTGTCTTGTCAAATCTGACAAGAAGACGATAGGAAAAAAAAATCAAAATTATCCACAGATGATTTGAAAAACTGACTTTAATTGTTGTTGTTGCTGTTAAGAAAGTACAACCAAAAAAGTCTGGAGGCCCCTAGTTTGAAAAAATGACTCCCCAACAGCAAGAATTTGTCAGCAACTGCAAGGTAGTTCAGACAGAAGACACCCAGCCAGAGTCTGGGGTGTTTTATTCTGCTTAATTGTTCACCACTGCAGAAAGGCTGAATGAATTCAGCTACTATAGCTTGATGATACCACCTTGTAAGATCACCTAACTCATTTCTTAATTCCATTCTTGATTTTCAAGTATAATTTATGATTCCAACACGGCTCCCCATGTTGTCTTTCTTACAGATGGTTGAGAACGTACCATCCAGTGTCATGGTGTAATTCAACGTCGGACTCTCGTGAGCCTGGTTAATGTGGGTCTATCCCCAAAAGACTGCTCCCCTCTAAGTTATGACAAGGTGAATTATTGGGACTTCCCTGGTAGTCCATTGGTTAGAGACTCTGTTCTTCCAATGCAGGGGGCCCTGGTTGGGGAACTAAGGTCCTCCATGCTGTGGAGCAGACCTCTTCCCCAGAAAAACAAAGAGCAAAATGAATTTCTCAATATGTCAAAGTAATGCCCAGACCCTAGAAGATAGGGACCCTCAGTTTCCCCAGATGACTTCATCTCAGTCCTCTCTTCTGGCATTACGTAACCTAAATCCTTCTCCAAAGACCCTGAAAAATTAGTATATGAGAACCTGGGCCTTGTTTCTAAAACAAGGGAGTTTCTAGCTCTGAATTGTGTTCACTCCACAGCACATCTAATGTTATTCTTGCTCAACAGCTTTTTCTTCTTTGGTCTCACTTTTTGAACAGTGTTAATTCACTGACTTGAAAGCTGATTGTTGCTTTGGTCTGCCAGGCCCCAAGGCCCAGGCTCCCAACAAAAAAAGCTCTTCAGACAACACAATAGCCAAGATAAACTGACCCACAGAGCTGAGTTTACACAGGCTCCGAGCAGCTTCTCTGCTCTCCTGGCCTGCTGCTGCAGCAGAGTGCTGGAAGATTGCAAAGCTAGCCTCTGTAGCATTCTCCCTCCCGTGACTGGACTCTTCTTTCTTTGAATAAAACTGACATAGATCTATTTCCTTTAGTCAAATGACAATATCATCAGCTGTCTCAGCAGCTTGGCTGACCAGACTTTTATTTTTGCCTCACTGCCTGATGGCAATGTGCCAACACCAGCAATTTCTGGAAGAGCAGAATAGCCTACTCGGGAAGGGTAGGGTAGGCCCCATGGAACTGGGCTAACTTTAGATCAATTAGGGTGGCAGTTCTCAGCCTTGGTTGCATATTAGAATCACCTGGAGAGCTTTCCCAACGGAGCAATGCCCATGATTTAATTGGTCTGGGGTGGAACCTGGGCATGCTGCTGCTGCTGCTAAGTCGCTTCAGTCGTGTCCGACTCTGTGCGACCCCATAGACGGCAGCCCACCAGGCTCCGCCATCCTTGGGATTCTCCAGGCAAGAACACTGGAGTGAGTTGCCATTTCCTTCTGCAATGCATAAAAGTGAAAGTGAAATCGCTCAGTCATGTCCGACTCTTCGCGACCCCATGGACTGCAGCTCACTAGGCTCTCCCGTCCATGGGATTTNGAGTTGCCATTTCCTTCTCCAATGCATAAAAGTGAAAGTGAAATCGCTCAGTCATGTCCGACTCTTCGCGACCCCATGGACTGCAGCTCACTAGGCTCTCCCGTCCATGGGATTTTCCAGCCAAGAGTACTGGAGTGGGGTGCCATTGCCTTCTAAAAGCTCCCGAGGTGGTATGTGCAGTCAGTGGTGAAGGTCCCACAGGCTTGGGATCTTATCCTCCAAGGAAGGATTTGAGGCTGACCTAGTCCTCTTTTAAGCCTTTCAGTCTAAAGCTCCCTTCAGTCAGCTCCACAAATTCCATCTGGGAATTAGCTCACAGACATCTTTGCAAAAAGCTGCACGAGTGAAAACGTGTTAAGGGTACAATACCATGCTTCACAGGTTCCAAGACATTTTCTCGTGTATTCTTTCATTTGCCTCTTAAAATAACCCTGTGAAGTAAGAAAGACAGGTATTATTATCCACAATTTTCTGGTAAGGAAATTGGTATCCTGAGCCAATCAAGGAGGCAGACTTCTGGATTTTGTTCAACGCTTTTTAAATTACATAATATACACTCTACAGAGACATGAATAACCTCGGCTGTCACATACAGGGAGGAAATATTGAACAGGAGTCAAAAGCAGAGATTGTAAAATCAGATGTAAAAAGCTGAGCTTTAGTTTTGCCACATATTAGTTCTATGATATTAGGCAGATATATAATCTTGCTGAGATTCAATTTTCCTCAACTGGAATATAGTACCAACTTTAAAGGGGGTATCAGTGAGATATAAATAGTTGATATTCTCATTGTATGATCAGGGCACATTTACCTACATGTTATTTGGGCTCCTTTATTCCATTTGAAGTTTTCTTCAGTATCAGTCTTTGCCTTTCTTACCTGATACTGCGGCAGAAAGCAAGGGCTTGACTGGTTCTCACTAGTCATCAAATGATTCCTTTTTGATCAGAATTCTAGCAAATCCATCACTTTAAGATGTCCTTCACTTATTTTACCAATGTGGCGCTTCATCGGATGCTTTTTTAAAAATTGATAGACTTAATTCATAGTTGGGTTTTTTTTTTTAATTTTTATTTATTTGGCTGCTTTGGGTCTTAGTTGTAGCATGTGGGATCTGGCTCCCTGACCAGGGATCGAACCTGGGCCCCCTGCACTGGGAGCTCAGAGTCTTAGCCACTGGACCACCAGGGAAGTCCCTAATTTATAGTTTTAAAGAAAAAGTAGGCAGAGTGCAGAGTTCCCATATAACCTGACACCTGTAGACAGTCTCCCCTACTATTAAAATTTTGTATTAGTATTATCATAAGCAATGCCAGAAACCCAGGTTCTATCCCTAGGTCGAGAAGGTCGCCGGAGCAGGAAATGGCAACCCACTCCAATATTCTTGCCTGGAAAATCCCATGGACAGAGGAGCCTGGTGGGCTACTACTCCAGAGGGGACTGGGGTCACAAAAAGTTGGACATGACTGAGCATCTAAGCATATGGTACATTTGTTCTAATTAATGAACCTATACTGACTCTTTATTATTAATTAAAATTTATATATATATAAAATTTATATATAGTTATTCAGATTTCCTCCAGAGAAGGCAATGGCACCCCACTCCAGTACTGTTGCCTGGAAAATCCCATGGATGGATGAGCCTGGTAGGCTGCAGGCCATGGCGTCGCTGAGTCAGACATGACTGAACAACTTCACTTTCACTTTTCACTTTCATGCATTGGAGAAGGGAATGGCAACCAGCTCCAGTGTTCTTGCCTGGAGAATCCCAGGGACGGGGGTGCCTGGTGGGCTGCTGTCTGTGGAGTCGCACAGAATCAGACATGACTGACACGACTTAGCAACAGCAGCAGATTTCCTCAGTTTTTACCTGCTGTTCTTTTTCTGTTCCAGAATCGCACCCAGGTGCCCCCTTATCTTTAGTTGTCATGTCTCCCAGCTCCTCTTGGCTATGACAGTTTCTCAGACTTTTCTTGTTTGTAGTGACCTTCACAGTTCTGGGTACTCCTGGCCCGGTATTTGTAGGATGCCCTCTACTAGGATTTGTCTGCTGTCTTTTTTCTCAAGATTAGACTGGGGTCACAGGGTATTGGGGAGGCAGATCACAGAGGTAAAGTGCCATTTCATCGTGTATGTCAAGGGTAGGTACTATCATTATGATTTATCAGTGTTGATGTTGACCTCAGTCATCTGGCTGAGGTCATGTTTATTGAGTTTCTCCACTACAGTTACTTTCCATTCCTCTTTCTTTGACAGCAAATCAGTAATGCACAGCCTACACTATGGGACATCACTTAGCTGACAAAGGTCCACGTAGTCAAAGCTACGAATGTGAGAATTGTACCATAAAGAAAGCTGAGCGCCAAAGAATTGAGGCTAGTGCTGGAGAAGACTCTTGAGAATCCTTTGAACTGAAAGGAGATCAAACCAGTCAATCCTGAGGGAAATCAACTCTGAATATTCACTGGAAGGACTGATGCTGAAGCTGAAGTTCCAGTACTTTGGCCACCTGATGTGAAGACCTGACTCATTGGAACAGACCCTGATGGTGGGAAAGATGGAGGGCAGAAGGGGGTGACAGAGGATGAGATGGTTGGATGGCGTCACCGACTCAATGGACATGAGTTTGAGCAAACTCCGAGAGTTGGTGATGGACCGGGAAGCCTGGTATGCTGCAGTCCGTGGGGTCACAAGGAATCAGACATGACTTAATGACTTGAATGACAGCACTATGGGAATAAAGCTCCCTCTTTTAGAGTGAAATGTCTCCTTAATTTATCTGGAATTCTTCTGCACAGAAGACTGATCAAATGCTTTTGTAAACCTTTTGCTCCTGCCACCCACCAAATCATGACGATTAACCTATTTGGTAGTGGCCATAGCTCTGTGTTTTCCAGAATAGAACCATAATGGGGTCTAGGGAGACCTCTTGTGGTTAAAGTGGGGCATAACAGTCAGCTACAAGTTCTCACTAAGCTGCCAACATTCCCCGGGTTATCCTGCTGCTGCTGCTGCTGCTGCTGCTGCTGCTGCTGCTGCTGCTGCTGCTGCTGCTGCTGCTGCTGCTGCTGCTGTGGTTCTCAATCCAGAGTGATTTTGCCCTCCAGCCCCAGGGGACATTTGGCAATATCTGGAGACGTCTTTGGTTGTCACACTTTTGAGCAGTGATGCTACTGACGTCTGGTAAGAAGAGTTCTGGGATCCTGCTCAACATCTTATAACGCAGAGGACACACACAGTAAAGAATTACCTGAATTGACATATCAGTAATGCTGAGGATGAGAAGCCCTGTGGCCGACAGCTGTATGCAAATAAAGGAGACAACTGTCCTCAAAGGAATATTGTTATAATGGGTGTGGGGGGGGCAAGACCTTGTTTTGTGAAGGGGAAGAAAAGGACAAATTCTTCGATAAAACCTGGAGCTCAGGACTTCCCTGGTGATCCAGTGACTGACTCCATGCTCCCAATGCAGGGATTCTGAGTTTGATCCCTGATCAGAGAGCTAGATCCCACATGCTGCAACTAACTGTTTACATGCTGCAACTAAAAAGGATTCTGCATGTCACAGCTAAGACCTGGTACAGTCAAATAAATAACTATCTTTTAAAATAAAACAAAAATTTTTTTTTAAATTTGCTCCTCAACACTATTGATCACAGCAAAGATAGAAGAAATGGTGAAGTGAGTTCTGGATATATGCAGTTTCTTTCTTTTTTTGGAAATGTGTGGCTCCTGTTTGGGCCAGTCTTGTGCACACGGACCTGAGTGTCAAAAGCTCATGCTGTGGAGTTCAACAGAAGCAAATGGAAACTGGGGAGCTGTTCTGAGCAGAAGAGGAACAAGTAAAGAAAGAAACTGGACTGAAGCTAGTGTACTGAGAAGGGGATTCTGTGAGAAGAGTGTTCATTTCAGATCATTGTTTTAAAGTGGAGAACAATCTTGAGGGAAAAAAAATTCAGCCAGTCCAATTAACCCCATCCACAACTACTTTCAATTATATTTCCTACACATACATGTTTTTATGTTGCTGCAGTTGATGAATATGACCATTCATATTCTGCTGTTTTCACCAAACAATGTATCTGAAATATTTTTTCATACTTCCAGAGTCTCCGTGGGAGTCTATATGATATTCCATAACATAGGTGCACTGTAGAACAAGCATTCTTCTATTGTTAGGCAATAATATTGTTTTAAATTTTTCTCTTTTCTAACACTACAACGTTGTTTTTCTACCACTGAAGGGTTTTCTTAGGATTCCTTATTGTTGTCTGTTTTTTAGTTTCCAAGCTATGTCTGACTCTTTGCTACCCCATGGACTGCAGCACGCCAAGCTTCTCTGTCCTTCGCTATCTCCTAGAGTTTTTGCAAACTCACGTCCGTTGAGTCGACAGTGCCATCCAACCATCTCATCCTCTGCTGCCCTATTCTTCTGTCCTCAGTCTTTCCCAACATCAGGGGCTTTTCCAGTGAGTCGGCTCTTCGCATCAGGTGGCCAAAGTACTGGAGTTTCAACTTCAACTTTAGTCCTTGCAATGAACACTCAGGACTGATTTCCTTTAGAATGGACTGAATGGACCTCTTACAGTCCAAGGAACTCTCAGGAGTCTTCTCCAACACCACAGTTCAAAAGCATCAATTCTTCAGCGCTCAGCTTCCTTTATGGTCCAACTCTCACATCCATTCTTGACTACTGGATACCTTTCTAGGAGTCAGAATCCAGACTCAAAGAGTATGAATAGTATGGCAAAGTAGCAGAATGGATAGGAACACAGAATTTGGAATTAGACCACCTGGGTATAAGTTCAGCCCTGCCTATTACCACTTGTGTGACTTGAATGCCTTGCTTACAGCTCCCAGATGCTCTGTGGATTGAGGTTATGATCCTGTATGTGGTGTACATGGCACAGAACTGGCAAGTAGACAAATTATGGTTGTAATTATTTTCCTTTTTCTTGTTTGCCTTAACTTAAAGCTCTTGATACTTACTGTCATGTCATCTTACTACAAGAGTATACCAAGTTACAATGTGACAGAAATGCAAAAAAACTGATCAGGAGAGGAAGGTGAGGGGAGGGGCAGAAGGAGAAGAGGACAACAGAGGATGAGACGGTTGGATGGCATCTTCGACTCAGTGATGAGTCTGAGCAAACTCCAGGAGACGGTGGAGGACAGGGAAGCCTGGTGCACTGCAGTCCATGGCGTCGCAAAGAGTTGGCACAATTTGGTAACTCAACGACAAACAGCAGTAACAAAAGAAAGGCATCCTAAGGAGGCACTTTTATTTTGGAAAAACACTATGTTGTAAGAGAGAGGAAGGGGAGAGAGAGGAAAGAAGAGGGAGAGGGGAGGGAGGAAAGAGAGCCATGAGATTATATCACTCTGAGAGGTGATACATAATTATATATTTATAGAATTGGGTAAAGTAATGTAACCGCCATGCAGGCCTCGCACCCCTGCTGGCGCCCACGGCACTTGCAGCTATGGCATCATACCCTGCCTCCTGAAAACGCCTATTCCTGTGGCCCCTCTAGGCCTGTGAAGCTTCACTCCTTGCTGGACACTTGGGGTCACCCAAGATTGGTAACTGTGGGGGTGTTAGTTCCCCACCCAGGGATTGAACCCGGGCTCCGTGCAGTGGCAGAGTGGAGTCAGCCCCTGGACAGCCACCAGGGAAGTCACAGAGATGTAATCGTTAAATTTAACTGAGCATTTCAAGTGAGAATGAATATCCTCTGTATTTCATTAGAATCTTCTCAGTGTTTTTCTTAGTCTCTATACTCTACGATGTAAAGAAAATGAAATCCTAGAGTCAAATTGATGGCCTCTGATCTTGGTTCTGTACCTAGGAACATGGGTTTGGGCCTGAATTAAGTCCTTGCCACCTTCTGTTCTAGAAATAGGCTGTATTTCAAGGGGAAAACAAGTCCCAGCTGTGTGAAGAAATGAAATAGTATAAATTGGATGCCTGTAATTCCTTTTTTTTCTCTTTCTGGTCTCTGAGACCATCAAATTTAAATATACTATATCTGTTCTTTCTTATATTTTTAATATTTATATTTTGCAATAACTGTAGAAAATTATAGAAAATAACCTATAATCTAAAATTATAGAAAATAATCTAACCACTATTGATCCTGTATTTACCACCAGATTTTTCTATAAATATATAATTATGTAAAATTATGATTTAAAAATAAAGTTTGAATCTTATGGTATCAGTTCAGTTCAATCGCTCAGTCGTGTCTGACTCTTTGTGACCCCATGAATTGCAGCATGCCAGGCCTCCCTGTCCATCACCCACTCCTGGAGTTCACTCAGACTCACATCAGAGTCGGTGATGCCGTCCAGCCATCTCATCCTCTGTCTTCCCCTTCTCCTCCTGCCCCCAATCCGTCCCAGCATCAGAGTCTTTTCCAATGAGTCAACTCTTCGCATGAGGTGGCCAAAGTACTGGAGTTTCAGCTTTAGCACCATTCCTTCCAAAGAAATCCCAGGGCTGATCTCCTTTAGAATGGACTGGTTGGATCTCCTTGCAGTCCAAGGGACTCTCAAGAGTCTTCTCCAACACCACAGTTCAAAAGCATCAATTCTTCGGTGCTCAGCCTTCTTCACAGTCCAACTCTCACATCCATACATGACCACTGGAAAAACGATAGCCTTGACTAGATGGACCTTAGTCGGCAAGGTAATGTCTATACAGTGTTATTTGCTACCTCTTCTCACTTATATTATATTATGAAATATTTATCCAGGTTTTCAAAATTTTGATTTTTATTGGTACCATAATATTCTGCCTTCTAAATATATTTCACATAATAATTCTATTATTGTTATATATTTTGGTCACTTCTAAACTTTCATAATTATAAATAATTTTGTGTAAGTATCTTTGGACATATCTTTATTCATATCAATCATTCCCCAAAGATAATATTTTTAGATTCCTAAGGCTGCCATAAACTATTTCCAACTAGGTGGCTTCAAACAACAGAAATGTGTCATTTCATGGTTCTGGAAACCAGCAGTTCAAGGTGTTGGCAGGGCCATAGCACCTCTAAAAGCTGAAGGAGGAAATTCTTCCTTGCTTCTTTCAATCTTCTGTTTGATGGCAATCTTTGGCATTGGTTTGCCTCCAGATAACATCATTCCACTCTTTGCCTTCATAGCCATCCGCCCTCTTCTCTCTATTTGCCTCTGTCTTCACAGGGCGTGTGCCTTTGTGGGTGCACGCGTGCCTGCTCAGTCGTGTCCAATTCTCTGCGATCCCATGGACAGTAGCTCACCAGTCTCCTCAGTCCAAGGAATTTTCCAGGAAAGCATACTGGAGTGGGTTGCCATTTCCTATTCCAAGGGATCTTCCTGACCCAGGGATCGAACTTATCTCTCTTGTGTCTCCGGCATTGGCAGGCAGATTCTTTACCACTGTTCCACCTGGGAAGCCAGGTATGGCGTACTCCTTTCTTAAAAGGACACTAATCATACTGAGGCCATAGTCCTCCTTATTCCAATATGAATTCGTCTTTACTGATTACATCGGTGATGACCTAGTTTTAGAATATGGTTGCATTCTGAGGCATTGTGGGTTAGGACTTCAGCATCCTGCTTGGATGGAAACAATTCAACCCATAACAAATAGATCACAAGATCAACATATGGAACATTTTACAACTCTCAGTACAATCTGCCAAAATACTTTCCAGAAGGTCCATGTCACATTTATTCTTTACATGAGTGCCTGTCTTATGATGCATTTGTCAACATTAAAAAATCCAAACCAATTTATTCGTTTATTATTTCATTGATTTAAATGGGCTATATTTCATCAGCAAGACTGAACATTTTTTTTCCATCTGCTTGTAGCCATTAGGCAATTTGTATTTTTTCTTCTGTAAATGTTTATATAGTTTGCCTGTTTTTCTGATTTATAAAAGCATATTCAAAATGCTCAACATCATTAGTTATTAGAGAAATGGAAAAATAAAAACTGCAATGAATTATCACTACACACTTGTCAGAATGGCTATTATCCAAAAGTCTACAAATAATAAATACTGGACAGGGTGTGGAAAAAATGGAACCCTCCTCCACTATTGATGGGATTGTAAATTGGTGCAGCCATGATGGAAAACAGTACAGAGGTTCCTTATAAAACTGAAAAGAGAGTTGCCATTTAATCCAGCAATCCCACTCCTGGGGATATACCCAGAAAAGATGAAAACTCTAATTTGAAAAGATACATGCACCCCAATGTTCATAGCAGCATTATTTACAATAGCCAAGACATAGAAAACATTTAAATATCCATCAAATATGAATGGATAAAGAAGAAGCAGTATGTATATACAATGGAATATTAATCAGCCACAAGAAAGAATAAAATAAGGCCATTTGCAGCAACATGGATGGACCTAGTGATTATCACAGTAAGTGAAGTCAGACAAAGACAAATATCATATCACTTATACATGGAATCTAAAAAAATGATACAAATGAACTTATTTACAAAACAGAAATAAGACTCAGACATAGGAAGCACATTTATTGTTACCAAAGGGGATAGCAGGGGTTGGGGGCAGGGATAAATTAGAAATTTGGGATTAACAGATACACACTGCTATACATAAAATAGGCAAACAGCAAGGATCTGCTGTGTAGCACAGTGAACTGTGGCCAGTATCTTGTAAGAACTTGGAAAAGAGTCCAAAAAGTAATATAGATGAACACATATACATATAACCGAATCACTCTGCTGTACATGTCAAACTAACACAACATTGTAAATCAACTGTATTTCATTTTTTAAATTTACTTTATTTAGTGCATGTGATCGAACTTCGTTGCTGTGAGCTTATTTTCTCGAGTTGCAGAGAGGGGGGTTGCCCTCCAGTGGTGGTGCGAGGGCTTCTCACCGCAGCGGCCTCCCTGGTTGTGGAGGACAGGCTCTAGGGCATGTGGACTCAGCAGCTGTGGCTCCCAGGCTTCAGAGCCCCGGGTCAGCAGTGGTGGTGCTCGGGCTTAGGTGCTCCGAGGCATGTGGGATCATCCTGGACCAGGGATCGAACTCAGGTCCCCTGCATTGGCAGGCGGATTCTTTACCATTAAGCCACCAGGGAAGCCGCACTATACTTCAGTTTTTTAAAAAGTGTATTCACTCCTCATCTATTCCATTTATTCTATCTATTTCCAAATTTTTTCTTTTTCTTAACTTTCAATTTATGATATATTTAAGTTTATTATTTCTTTTTCGTTTTATACTTAGAAACCCATTCATTTTAGGATTAATTAAATATATACATTTTCTTCTAAATACTGCATACTTCCTGTTTTGGGGGTTGTTTTTCTCCCCCTGTGCTGCACAGCTTACTCAGGATCTTAGTTCCCCAACCAGGAAATGAACCCAGGCTCTCAGCAGTGAAGGTGCCAAGTCCTAACCACTGGACTGCCAGGGAATTCCCCACTTTAATTTTTAACATATACTTCTTTAAGTTCTGGAAATTGTTTTCAGTATATGGTACCAACTAGGTATTTTTATCCCATTTTCTTCACACAATTGATGGTATCATTTCTTACCTACTGTGATACATCCTGTATACAACTTTAACCTCTTAAGAACCCTGAGATAGGTAATTATTATTTTTCACATTTTAAAGCTAAGAAAATAGGCACAGAGAAGTTGAATAACTTTCCCAAAGTCACACAGGTAGTAAATGGGAGACAGAATCCTGAACACAGGCAGTGTGGCTCCAGAGACCCATTCTTAATGAAAGTAGTTAATTTATAAATGAATTAACCAACAAGGCCCTACTGTGTAGCACAGGGAACTGTACTCAATGCTGTGTGATGGTCTGGGTGGGAGGGGAGTTTGGGGAGAATGGATACATGTGTAGGTATGGCTGAGTCCCTTTGCTGTCCACCTGAAGCTATCACAACATTGTTAATTGGCTATATCCCAAGATCAGATAAACAGCTTAAATGAAAATAAAGATAAAGAGATAAGTTTACCGAAAAATAAATAAATGAGGTCACATATGTAAAGAATCTAGAACAGTGTTTGGCACACAGTGAGCTTTGAATGAATGTTTGATTAGTATCTGCCTACAATGCAGGAGACCCGGATTTAATCCCTGGGTTGGGAAGATCTCCTGGAGAAGGCAATGGCAACCCACTCCAGTATTCTTGCCTGGAAAATCCCATGGACGGAGGAGCCTGTTAGGCTACAGTCCATGGGGTCGCAAAGAGTTGGAAACAACTGAGCGACTTCACTTTCACTTTTGATTAGTAACTATGATGAAAATGTCATGGACTTATCTATCCTAAGGTCCATTCAAGGAGACCTGATTGTATTCCATTGATCTGTCTTGGTTTCTGTTCCAGTTTTCATTAGGGAAACAGCATTCTTAAAATTTGAAAGGGCAAGCCCACACTCATATCCACTATTTTTTGGTAACACTTTCCTTGTTGGTCTTGCCTGCTCACTCCTCCACATCCATACTAGTTCTGAAAATTTTTTAAGAGAAAGTTTGAAAGAATTATACGGTGAAAACCCCAAGACACTTTAATTTGTTTCAAAACTCAAATAAAAACTCAAAAATATAAAAAATTCCTCTATGAGGATCTGGTGGATACTAACCCACACTAAAAGTTAATTTGATAATATCAATATCTTTATGCCAATTAATATTCTTCAGAAATGTGATTTATTTCTTCACGTACTCAGGTATTTCTCTTTTTCAATGTATTTATTTATTTTTGAAATTTGTGCTTATGCTGGCTGGCTGCTGCTCTGTGCCGGCTTTCTCTGGTGGTGGGAGGGCTCTAGGTGGGCAGGTTTCAGGAGCTGTAGCACACAGGCTCAGTGGTTTTGGCGCGTGGGCTGAGATATCCTGTGCATTCCTTATCCTCTCCCTGTGTTTTACTTTTGAAATCAACAAGAGCTTTCTAGGTCTGGAGAGACCGCTGCTGCTATCCTGTTCATTTTACGATATCACATTTCTTAAGATTTGCTTTGCTAATTCTTTCTAGGGTCAAAGATCTTGATGACAGCACAGCGATTTAGCTTAGGGAGACAAAGGCTTATTCTTTTACGTCTCTGGCTTCTGAGAAAATTATACTGAACAACTCAACTATCTTGGTAGGGTAAGAAATGTGGACTGATACCCTCATTCTTCTGCTTTCTTAATTTTGGGCCCAGAAATCAACCAACTAACATCTCTGTCAGTAAAAACTCAGCACTTGCAGCTCCACCTAAAGATTGGCATTACTGTCCTGAAATCCATTTTTCAATCTGTAATCAGTTTGTAAATTAATTTTAGTGCTGATTAGCGGGAAAGACGAGTATCTCATATGCCAAATAAAAACTGACTTGTAAGTAGATTCAGTGCTAAAGCTGCAATATAGCAACTCATTTATTTAACAGATCTTTATTGAGATCTTCTATGTGCCAACCACTGTTCTAAGCTCTGAGGTACAGCAGTAAACAGAAAATGTCCTTGCTCCCATAGAGCTTACATCCTAGTGAGAGAGGCAGCTATTAATAATAGATATGCAAATACATTACTATACATAAAGTATGTCAGCTGATAGTATGTGCTATTGCATAAAAATAAAACAGATCATAAGGGAGAGGTGAGAAGGTAGAAAGAGCTATTTTAGATAACTGACTTTGTTTCTTTCTTTAATTTTTCTTTGTTGTTCATTTTTGTCTGCACTGAGTCTTATAGTGTGTGGGCTTCTCCCTAGTTGCAGCTCACCAGCTTAGTTGCCCCGTGGCTTGTGGGATTTTAGTTCCCTGAGCAGGTATCGAACATACATCACTTGCATTGGAAGGCAGATTCTTAACCACTGGACCACCAGGGAAGTCCCTTACTTTTTCTCTTCTTAATCATTAAAGTATAATATACATAATATAAAGTATATAAAGTGTACAGCTATATACAACTCGATGACTTTTTCCATATGTTCATATTGTAACCACAGACCAGGTCAGGATATAGAACATTTACAGCAACCCAGAAAGTTCTTTTATGTCCCTATAGGAATGCAGTTTAGTTCAGTTCATTTTAGTCGCTCAGTCGTGTCTGATTCTTTGCGACCCCATGAACTGCAGCACACCAGGCCTCCCTGTCCATCACCAACTCTCAGAGTCTACCCAAACTCATGTCCATTGAGTCAGTGATGCCATCCAACCATCTCATCCTCTGTCATCCCTTCTCCACCTGCCCTCAATCTTTCCCAGCATCAGGGTCTTTTCCAGTGAGTCAGCTCTTCGCATCAGGTGGCCAAAGGACTGGAGTTTCAGCTTCAACATCAGTCCTTCCAATGAACACCCAGGACTGATCTCCTTTAGGATGGATTGGTTGGATCTCCTTCAGCCTAAGGGACTCTCAAGAGTCTTCTCCCACACCACAGTTCAAAAGCATCAATTCTTCAGCGCTCAACTCTCTTTACAGTCTAACTCTCACATTAATACGTGACTACTGGAAAAACCATACCCTTGACAGATCTGTGTTGGCAAAGTAATGTCTCTGCTTTTTAATATGCTGTCTAGGTTGGTCATAACTTTCCTTCCAAGGAGTAAGCGTCTTTTAATTTCGTGGCTGCAATCACCATCTGCAGTGATTTTGGAGCCCCAAAAAATAA
>SJYW01011444.1:226299-236677 GCA_006410735.1 Raphicerus campestris | reverse complement strand
TTCCTTCCAAGAAGTAAATGTCTTTTAATTTCATGGCTGTAATCACCATCTGCAGTGATTTTGGAGCCCCCCAAAATAAAGTCTGACACTGTTTCCACTGTTTCCCCATCTATTTGCCAGGAAGCGATGGGACCGGATGCCATGGTCTTAGTTTTCTGAATGTTGAGCTTTAAGCCAACTTTTTCACTCTCCACTTTCACTTTCATCAAGAGGCTTTTTAGTTCCTCTTCACTTTCTGCCATAAGGTATGTTTAGTGTTAGTAATTAATGATTAACAGTGAATGATTGAACCAGTTCATACTCTCACCAGGAAATAAGTTCAAACTTCTCCACATCTCTGCTAAAATGTGACTGTGTCTGTCTTTTCCTTTTTTTGGCCTGTACCTTGTGGGCTTAAGGAATCTCAGTCCCTGCTCCGGGACTGAACCTGGGCCACAGCAGTGAAAGCGCCAAATCCTAACCACTAGATCACCAGGGAACTCCCTCAGTCTTCTTTCTTCATTTTAGCCATTCTGTGTGTTTGTAAAAATGACTTTAAGCGAAGATCTGAAAGAAGCATACTTTGCTTGGAACATTTGCCTCCGGAAGAGAAGTACCAAGGCCTCAGGGCAGTAGGGTGCTGTCTGAGAAGCAAAAAAAGAAGCTAGTTTGGCTGGAACTGAGTAAACAATAAGGAAAGTTAAATGACATAAGGTAAGAGAAGTGGGGCCTGGGGTGAAGGGTAAAGCCATCAGAGACTTTTAGGCTTTTATGCTGAGATACAGAAGAAATCATTAAAGAGTTTTAAGAACAGATATGACCTGACTTGGTGGCATAGTGGTTAAGAATCCACCTGCAATATAAGAGACATGTAGTAGACGTTGGTTCAGTCCTTGGGTTGGGAAGATCCCTTGGAGGAGGAAATGGCACCCCACTCCAGTACTCTTGCCTGGAGAATCCCATGGACAGAGGAGCCTGGGGGGCTACAGTCCATGGGGGTGCAGAGTCGAACACAACGAAGGAACTGATCATGCATGCATGATCCAACTTAAGTTTCTTTTTTCCTTCCAGTATCTTCAAGGTGTAATTGACATGCATGCAGTTCCTGCTCAGTCACTTGATCGTGTCCAGCTCCTTGTGACCCCATGGACTGTAGTCTACCAGGGTCCTCTGGCTGTGGGATTTTTCAGGCAGGATTGCTGGAGTGGTTTGCCATTTCCTCCTCCAGGAGATCTGCCTGACCCAGGGATCAAACCAGCATCTCCTGTGTGTCTTCTATGTTGCAGGCAGATTCTTTAGAGTTGAGTCACCAGGGAAGGCCTATAATTGACATACAGTGCTATATGTTTAAGGCGTACAACATAATGGTTTGACTTATATACACTATGAGCTGATAACCACAATAAGTTTAGTGAACATCCATCATCTCAGAAAGACGCAAAATTAAAGAAATAGAAAAAAAATTTTTTTCCTTGTGATGAGAACTCTTAGAATTCACTCTTTTAACAACTTTCATATACAACACACAGCAGTGTTAATTATATTTATCATGTGGTAACACCTGGGTGTTCATTGGAAGGACTCATGTTGAAGCTGAAACTCCAACATTTTGGCCACCTGATGCAAAGAGCTTACTCATTTGAAAAGACCCTGATGCTGGGAAAGATTGAAGGGAGAAGGAGAAGGGGACAACAGAGGATGAGATGGTTAGATGACATCACCAACTCAATGGACATAAGTTTGGGTAAACTTCGGGAGTTGGTGATGGACAGGGAGGCCTGGAATGCTGCAATTCATGGGGTCGCAAAGAGTCGGACACGTCTGAGCGACTGAACGGAACTGAACCACCAGTTCTTATTTATCTTATAACTGGACGTTTGTATCTTTTGACTGCCTTCATCCTCCCCCACCATAAATCTGATCTCTTTATCTATGAGTCTGCTTGTTTTTGAAATACAACTGACCTACAACACTATGTCAGTTCCTGTTACACAATGTAGTGATTCCATATTTCTATACATTTCAAAATGATCACCACAATGTCTATTATGATCTGTGTCGTCATACAAAGATATTACATAATTATCAACTATACCCTCATACTGTACTTTTCATACCTATGACCCATTTATTTCGTAACTGGAAGTTTGAAACTTTAATCTTCCTCATGTGTTTACCTTCTCCTCCCATCTCTCCCCTCTGGCAGCATCCTGTTTGTACTCTTGTCTGACTCTGTGCAACCCCATAGACGGCAGCCCACCAGGCTCCCCCGTCCCTGGGATTCTCCAGGCAAGAACACTGGAGTGGGTTGCCATTTCTGTCTCCAGTGCAGGAAAGTGAAAAGTGAAAGTGAAATCTCTCAGTCGTTTCCAACTCTTCGTGGCCCTATGGACTGCAGCCCACCAGGCTCCTCCATCCATGGGATTTTCCAGCCAAGAGTACTGGAGTGGAGTGCCATTGCCTTCTCCATTGCGTGGCTGAGTAATATCCATAAATACACACACACACACATACTGAGGCTATTGTAAATAGTGCTGCAGTGAACATAGGGGTGCATATATCTGTTCTAATTAGTATTTATATTTTCTTCACATAAATATCTAGGAGTGAAATTATTAGATTACTTGGGTAGTTCTATTTTTTTTGGCTATAACACATGACTTGTGGGGATTGAACCNAGGGAGAAGGAGAAGGGGACAACAGAGGATGAGATGGTTAGATGACATCACCAACTCAATGGACATAAGTTTGGGTGAACTTCGGGAGTTGGTGATGGACAGGGAGGCCTGGAATGCTGCAATTCATGGGGTCACAAAGAGTCGGACACGTCTGGGCGACTGAACGGAACTGAACCACCAGTTCTTATTTATCTTATAACTGGACGTTTGTATCTTTTGACTGCCTTCATCCTCCCCCACCATAAATCTGATCTCTTTATCTATGAGTCTGCTTGTTTTTGAAATACAACTGACCTACAACACTATGTCAGTTCCTGTTACACAATGTAGTGATTCCATATTTCTATACATTTCAAAATGATCACCACAATGTCTATTATGATCTGTGTCGTCATACAAAGATATTACATAATTATCAACTATACCCTCATACTGTACTTTTCATACCTATGACCCATTTATTTCGTAACTGGAAGTTTGAAACTTTAATCTTCCTCATGTGTTTACCTTCTCCTCCCATCTCTCCCCTCTGGCAGCATCCTGTTTGTACTCTTGTCTGACTCTGTGCAACCCCATAGACGGCAGCCCACCAGGCTCCCCCGTCCCTGGGATTCTCCAGGCAAGAACACTGGAGTGGGTTGCCATTTCTGTCTCCAGTGCAGGAAAGTGAAAAGTGAAAGTGAAGTCTCTCAGTCGTTTCCAACTCTTCGTGGCCCTATGGACTGCAGCCCACCAGGCTCCTCCATCCATGGGATTTTCCAGCCAAGAGTACTGGAGTGGAGTGCCATTGCCTTCTCCATTGCGTGGCTGAGTAATATCCATAAATACACACACACACACATACTGAGGCTATTGTAAATAGTGCTGCAGTGAACATAGGGGTGCATATATCTGTTCTAATTAGTATTTATATTTTCTTCACATAAATATCTAGGAGTGAAATTATCAGATTACTTGGGTAGTTCTATTTTTTTTGGCTATAACACATGACTTGTGGGGATTGAACCTGAGCCCCAACAGTGAAATCACCAAGCCCTAACCAGAAGACCACCAGGGAATATCCATGCTTTTAAACTTCTGAGGAATCTCCACTGGTTTCCATAATGGATGCACCCCTTTTCATTCCCACCAATAGTGCATATGGGTTTTCTTTTCTTCATATCTGTTTCCAACACATCATTAGGCCACCATGAGTGATTTTTTTAATATTTAAAATTGTTTTTATTTGTCTATTTATTTTCGGCTGTACAGGGTCTTGGCTTGCTGTAGTTGTGGCAGACAGGGGCTCTCTCCAGTGTGGTGTGCAGGCTCTCATTGTGGTGGGCTCTCTTGAAGAGCATGGGCTCTGGGCACTCAGGCTTCAGTACCTATGGCTCGCAGGCTCAGTTGCCCTGAGGCATGTGGGATCTTCCCAGACCAGGGATCAAACCTGTGTCCCCCTGCTGTGGGAGGCGGATTCTCCTGCACTGGGAGGATGAGCCTGTTTGTTTTTGAAATACAACTGACCTACAACACTATGTTAGTTCCTGAGATCAAGTCTTGCCATTTGTGACAACATCAATGGATCTAGAGGATATTATGCTAAATGAAATCACTCAGACAAGAAATGAAAAATATTGTATGATTTCACTTATGTGTGGAAACAAATATAACAAAACAGAGACAGAGTCGATAGAAGCAGAGTACAAACAGGATTCTCAACCACTGGCCCACCGGGCAAGTCCTGTGAATGAGTTTTTTTAAGAGAGGAGTTTCTAAAGAAGAAAAAAGAGGAGGGTTTTTATTCCTACCACCCTCTGGCTCTCCCCCTCCCCAAAGTAAACCCCTCTGGTCTTCAAAACCACAGGTTCTGGAGGCTCATCCTCCCAGGGCAGGACCCCTGGGCTGGGGGCCTGATGTATGTCTCGGACCTCTTGCTCCTTGCAGAGAACATCTGAGATTGTAACTATCCTCTTGTTTGGGGGTTGCTCACCTGAGACTGTGGGTCTTGACTATAACGCATCTCTGCCCCTCCTCGTATCTTATTGTGCTTCCTTGCTTATATCTTTAGTTGTAGATGTTGTTTTGCTAGTCTTCAGGTCTTTCTCACCAATAGTTGCTCTGTAAATAGTTATAATTTTGGTGGACCCATGGGAGGAGGTAAGCCCAGGGTCTTCCCACTCTGCCGTCTTACCATTCCCCTGATTAAGAGCCTGACTTAAGTTTTAACCGAACAGTTTGGCTGCTCTGTTGAGAAAAGACTGAAGAAGGGCAATGGAATAAGCAAAGCAGGGAAGAAGCGGGGAGAGCTTTTGCAGTAACCCAGGAGGGAGAAGGTTTGGGCCTGGGTCAGGGTTGCAGCATTGTAGTCAGAAGGGATCTGATTCTGAATGCATTTTGAAGGTAGATTTGACAGGGTTCTTTCATGGAATTGGGGTAGAAGAAAAAGAGAGTATCAAGCATTATCTCGGGTTTTCAAACCTGAGCAGAATGAGATTGAACCCAGATCTTTTTGCACAAGCTTTTTTGTGTAATCCACGACACAGAGAATTTGGCAGGGGTCAGTCCTTCAAACCTCAAAATGGTAACATCAAGTTTAGAAAATATTTCCCATGACAAAACCTTTCTGGAATAGCCCTGAACCTACTTAAACCTGTAATCGAAAAATCATTTCTACCAGAGAAATTTAAGCCAATTTACAATTATAAGAGACAAAGAGTGGCTTTGTTTTTAAATCTCTTCCAAGGGCTTTAAAATGTTTCACAAATCCCCTATGGCCAGTTTCTTCACCTCAACAACAAAGCCATTTCAAAAGCGGAAAATCACGAGGCATGAAAATTTAGGTCAGGAAAGCTAATGATAAGAAAATAGCACAAAGCTAATCGCAATGCTTAGTTAATGTAAATAGAACTCTGAGTCTTACAAAACTGTTCAAAAATGACCAAAAGTATTCCTCTTATTTCCTAGCGCAGGAGGAAGCCTAAGGGAATTGCTTAGGGCATTCACAGGATGAAATGTTCCTGGTCAATAAAAAAGTTCAAGATTAATATTAAGTATGCATAACACAGCTGTTGGATTTTCTCAGAAAATTATCCAAAATGCTTAGGACCCAGTTTCCCTACATGACAACAACAAAACCTCATGGATTCCTGACTTTCCTGCTTTAATAAGGGATAAGTCAAATGCATACAACAGTTTGTGTCACCCTACTCTGAAAAAGAAGAAGTCAAAAACTTTCAAGTGATGGGAAAATGTGAATACTCATCAGCAAGATCCCCTAGAAATGAAAGCAAGAGGAAGTGGTGTCTTTTGCTGGCTTATCATGGTGCCCACATCTTCAAGTCACCAGCCAGAACCAAGGGTGAAACTTGAGAATGCAAAAGTTCAGCATCGCAAAGTTGGTTTGATCATTCACATGAGGATTAAATCCACAGCTTTGGCCTCATCACCAGGTCCTAATTAATTTTAACCAGTCCTTTCTGTCAGAGATTAGCATACTATGATTTATGGACTAAATATAGCCCTTTTTTTTTTTTTTTTGGATTACTCACAAGCTAAGAATGGTCTTTACATTTTTAGATGGCTNCGAGGGTGAAACTTGAGAATGCAAAAGGTTCAGCATCTCAAAGTTGGTTTGATCATTCACATGAGGATTAAATCCACAGCTTTGGCCTCATCACCAGGTCCTAATGAATTTTAACCAGTCCTTTCTGTCAGAGATTAGCATACTATGATTTATGGACTAAATATAGCCTTTTTTTTTTTTTTGGATTACTCACAAGCTAAGAATGGTCTTTACATTTTTAGATGGCTGAAGAAAAAAATCAAAAGAAGAAAAATAGTTTGTGAAATGGGAAAATTACAGAAAATGCAAATTTCAGTGTCCATAAATAAATTTTGATGGGAACACAAGCCAGCTTATCCATCTAGGTAGTCTCTCTGGTTGCTTTGCATTATAACAGCAGAGTTGAGTGGTCATGACAGAGCCCCTGTAACCTGCAAGCCTAAAATATAAACTATGTAATCCTTTATGAAAAAGTTTGCCAGCTCCCTACTTGTAGTCACACTGATATATACAAGATAGAAATCACACTGGAAAAACTTACATTTCCAAAATGCAATTGAGGACACATCCTAGAAATGGAAAAGCACAGAAATGAAACTCATTAATGTTGCATGAATCTGGCTTTGACCTGCCGCGTATGGTGTTCATTCTTTCCAGGTAGTAGAAAGGAGAGTGATCACTTTTCCAGAAAGGAAAGGGATCCGAATCCATTTTATCAGCTGGAATCTGATACTATTCATGCTTTCTGCTCTCAGATTGTTCTTTTTCATGGTGAGTTAGTAAAAGACAAAGGGTGCTTAGACTCAGATAATAGACAATTCAGTCAACACGCACATAGTTGGATTAAAACTTTTAGAGGAAGTTTTCAGAGCAGAGACCTTGCTTGCCTTTTTTCACTACTGTACACTGTCGCTAAGTCGCTTCAGTCACATCCAACTCTTTGTGACCCTGTGGACTGTAGCCCACTAGGCTCCTCTGTCCATGGGATTCTCCAGGCAAAAATACTGAAGTGGTTTGCTGGATTGCCATGCCTTCCTCCAGGGGTCAGGGAGGAAGGTTTGACCCCTGGGGTTGAACTCTTGTCTCTTACATCTCCTGCATTGGCAGGCCAGTTCTTTACCATTAGTGCCACCCAGGAAGTACACTAGAACCTCCCCATTTAAGCACTCAAATATCTGCACACACTTATGAAGAAAGTTGGCTACTAGATCTGGTATTTTCTTCAAGCAACAAATGAGACATCTGGTTCTCGGCCTCTGATTGCTCTGGGGAAACTGGACTAGCAACACCTGAGACCTCTGCTCTACTTCAGGATTAGAATCCTCAGGATCTGAGTGGCCCCTTGTCTCCCTCTCCGTGCTTATGTCAAAGGGCAAGTATAGTTATTATCGAGTAAAGACTCCACAGAAAGATTTGTTTCTTATTCCAGCTTACTGGGTTGGCCAACATTAGACAGTCCGTGGGGCCATATAAACAGAGTCACAATGACAGCGCTGCTCAGCCTCTCCACCTCCTCTTTCTGCAATCAAAGCTCCTTCCTTCTTGAAGTGTTTTCCAAAGACTGTCAATTACATGGGAAGAAAATACTGGCCAACACAAAACTCAAACCAGAATGCTCTTATTTACACAGAGAAGCCATTTCATCCTCACTTTAGTTTCACTACATACTGAAAGAAACTTGTAGATCCTTTAGCTAATTTTTTAAATTGTAAATTTGGAATTAACCACATTATCTGAAATATTAACCCTGAAGAATGTTGCTGTGTCCCCCAAAAGAGTGTTTCTATAACTCAGTTTCTCTTTCCTAACTCTTTTCAACTTGAAGGGTTTTGTTGTTGGACTTGTTTTTTGCTTCTTTGCCTGCTCTGGGTTTCTCTGTTTGCAGCAGGTAGGGGCTTCTCTAGCTGTGATACACAGGCTTAGTTGCCCCATGGCATGTGGGGTCTTAGTTTCCCAACCAGGGATGGAACCTGTGACCCCTGCATTGGAAGGCAGATTCTTAACCACCAGACCCCCAGGGAAGTCCCTCAGTCTGAGGTTTAAATGAATATCTACCAAGTATTTCATAGCATTTTGCCAAGTTGGGAAAGAGGGACATAACAGAGCTGAATGAGATGAGCTTCTTGCACTCCAGAAGCTTCATAGTTGCTTTTTGACTGTGTGACTGCAACACCCCAAGGGAAAATGAAATATATCCCTATGCTACACATTACAGAGCGGTGTAAGGAGTGGTGGCTGCATGGGCACAGGAGGGCCGAGAGGAGCTACTCCACGTTCAAGGTCAGGAGGGGCAGCGGTGAGGAGATACCCCTCGTCCAAGGTAAAGAGCAATGGCTGCGCTTTGCTGGAGCAGCCGTGAAGAGATACCACACATCCAAGGTAAGAGAAACCCAAGTAAGACGGTAGGTGTTGCAACAGGGCATCAGAAGGCAAACACACTGAAACTATAATCACAGAAAACTAGTCATTCTAATCACACAGACCACAGCCTTGTCTAACTCAATAAAACTAAGCCATGTTTGTGGGGCCAGCCAAGATGGGCAGGTCATGGTGGACAGAATGTGGTCTGACAGAATGTGGTCCACTGGAGAAGGGAATGGCAAACCACTTCAGTATTCTTGCCTTGAGAACCCCATGAGCAATATGAAAAGGGAAAATGATAAGATACTGAAAGAGGAACTCCCCAGGTCAGTAGGTGCCCAATATGCTACTGGAGATCAGTGGAGAAATAACTCCAGAAAGAATGAAGGGATGGAGCCAAAGCAAAAACAATACCCGGTTGCAGATGGGACTGCTGATAGAAGCAAAGTCTAATGTTGTAAAGAGCAATATTGCATAGGAACCTGGAATGTCAGGTCCATGAATCAAGGCAAATTGGAAGTGGTCAAACAAGAGATGGCAAGGGTGAACGTCGACATACTAGGAATCAGTGAACTAAAATGGACTGGAATGGGTGAATTTAACTCAGGTGACCATTATATATACTACTGTGGGCAGGAATCTCTTAGAAGAAATGGAGTAGCCATCATGGTCAACAAGAGTCCGAAATGCAGTACTTGGATGCAATCTCAAAAACAAGAATGATTTCTGTTTCCAAGGCAAACCATTCAATATCATAGTAATCCAAGTCCATGCCCCAACCACTAACGCTAAAGAAGCTGAAGTTGAACGATTCTATGAAGACCCACAAGACCTTTTAGAACTAACACCCAAAAAAGATGTCTTTTTCATTATAGGGGACTGGAATGCAAAAGTAGGAAGTCAAGAAACACCTGGAGTAACAGGCAAATTTGGCCTTAGAATGTGGAACGAAGCACGGCAAAGGCTAACAGAGTTTTGCCAAGAGAACGCACTGGTCGTAGCAAACACCCTCTTCCAAAAACACAAGAGAAGACTCTACACATGGACATCGCCAGATGGTCAACACTGAAATCAGATTGATTATATTCTTTGCAGCCAAAGACGGAGAAGCTCTACACACTCAGCAACAACAAGACCAGGAGCTGACTGTGGCTCAGATCATGGGAACTCCTTATTACCAAATTCAGACTCAAATTGAAGAAAGTAGGGAAAACCACTAGACCATTCAGGTATGACCTCAATCAAATCTCTTATGATTATACAGTGGAAGTGAGTAATAGATTTAAGGGCCGAGATCTGATAGATAGAGTGCCTGATGAACTCTGGACAGAAGTTCATGACATTGTACAGGAGACAGGGATCAAGAACATCTCCACGGAAAAGAAATTCAAAAAAACAAATGGCTGTCTGGGGAGGGCTTACGAATAGCTGAGAAAAGAAGAGAGGCGAAAAGCAAAGGAGAAAAGAAAAGATATAAGCATCTGAATGCAGAGTTCCAAAGAATAGCAAGGAGAGATAAGAAAGCCTTCCTCAGCAATCAATGCAAAGAAAGAGGAAAACAACAGAATAGGAAAGACTAGAGATCTCTTCAAGAAAATTAGAGATACCAAGGGAACATTTCATGCAAAGATGGACTCGATAAAGGACAGAAATGGTCTGGACCTAACAGAAGCAGAAGATATTAAGAAGAGGTGGCAAGAATACACGGAAGAACTGTACAAGAAAGATCTTCACGACCCAGATAATCATGATGATGTGATCACTCACCTACAGCCAGACATCCTAGAATGTGAAGTCAAGTGGGCCTTAGAAAGCA
>SJYW01011444.1:199211-213871 GCA_006410735.1 Raphicerus campestris | reverse complement strand
ACTATAATCACAGAAAACTAGTCATTCTAATCACACAGACCACAGCCTTGTCTAACTCAATAAAACTAAGCCATGTTTGTGGGGCCAGCCAAGATGGGCAGGTCATGGTGGACAGAATGTGGTCTGACAGAATGTGGTCCACTGGAGAAGGGAATGGCAAACCACTTCAGTATTCTTGCCTTGAGAACCCCATGAGCAATATGAAAAGGGAAAATGATAAGATACTGAAAGAGGAACTCCCCAGGTCAGTAGGTGCCCAATATGCTACTGGAGATCAGTGGAGAAATAACTCCAGAAAGAATGAAGGGATGGAGCCAAAGCAAATACAATACCAGGTTGCAGATGGGACTGCTGATAGAAGCAAAGTCTAATGTTGTAAAGAGCAATATTGCATAGGAACCTGGAATGTCAGGTCCATGAATCAAGGCAAATTGGAAGTGGTCAAACAAGAGATGGCAAGGGTGAACGTCGACATACTAGGAATCAGTGAACTAAAATGGACTGGAATGGGTGAATTTAACTCAGGTGACCATTATATATACTACTGTGGGCAGGAATCTCTTAGAAGAAATGGAGTAGCCATCATGGTCAACAAGAGTCCGAAATGCAGTACTTGGATGCAATCTCAAAAACAAGAATGATTTCTGTTTCCAAGGCAAACCATTCAATATCATAGTAATCCAAGTCCATGCCCCAACCACTAACGCTAAAGAAGCTGAAGTTGAACGATTCTATGAAGACCCACAAGACCTTTTAGAACTAACACCCAAAAAAGATGTCTTTTTCATTATAGGGGACTGGAATGCAAAAGTAGGAAGTCAANAACTGTGGTGTTGGAGAAGACTCTTGAGAGTCCCTTGGACTGCAAGGAGATCCAACCAGTCCATTCTAAAGCGATCCGTCCTGGGTGTTCTTTGGAAGGACTGATGCTAAAGCTGAAACTCCAATACTTTGGCCACCTCGTGTGAAGAGTTGATTCACTGGAAAAGACTGATGCTGGGTGGGATTGGGGGCAGGAGGAGAAGGGGACGACAGGGGATGAGATGGCTGCATGGCATCACCGATTTGATGGATGTAAGTTTGAGTGAACTCCGGGAGTTGGTGATGGACAGGGAAGCTGCAATTCATGGGATCGCAAAGAGTCGGACACGACTGAGCAACTGAACTGAATTAAACACATTACAGACGAGAAAAAAAAATAAAAGAAATCTCTACTCCATTAAACAGAATTTATGTTAGTTTTATGAAAACAACAAAAATTCCAGTGAGAGAACTTTAGAGTTTTTATGCTATCATTTAAGATATCTCAAAGATTGTTGTCTAAGTAGTCTCAAGAGATAAACAGTCAGAATACTGCTGGTTTTCCAAATATTAAGTAAAATGCTCTACTAGCTAAGAATAAATTTTTCCTTTTGCCTACCATAAAAAGAAAGGAAATACAGAGAAAGCAATCAGATCACCAGATTCTCTTCAGACACAAAATATTAATCCNTTTTCCAAATATTAAGTAAAATGCTCTACTAGCTAAGAATAAATTTTTCCTTTTGCCTACCATAAAAAGAAAGGAAATACAGAGAAAGCAATCAGATCACCAGATTCTCTTCAGACACAAAATATTAATCCTTATTGTATGCAACTTTGCCTTCAGAAAAACCTCAGTGTGAATAGTCTATGATTTATTTGATCATCAACCTTGGGCAATCCCTGGAACTCTCTGAGCTTCTGTCTCTTCATGACTACTTCATAGAACTTCTGTGAGAATCAAGGAAAGCAATGTATATAAATACGCCTTATAAATTATAATTCCTGGGGCTTCCCTTGTGGTCTGGTGGTTAAGAATCTGCCTTGCAATGCAGGGGACAAGGATTTAGTCCCTGGTCAGGGAACTAAGATCCCAGATGTCTTGGAGCAACCAAGCCCACGTACCACAGCTAGTGACCGCAGATGCCACAACTAGAGAGTCCTTGCACCGCAACAGAAGATCTCACATGACTCAGCAAAGATCATGAGTGCCACAACTAAGACCTCACGCAGCCAAATAAATAGATAAATATTTTTTAAAATTATAGTTCTTCACTGTTCCCTGGGGAGTAAGGACAGCATCTTATTCCTTATCAAATTCCCAATGTCTAGGACAGTGCTTCTTACCTAGAAGATATTTAATTTTGAATGAAGGAATTCTTTACTATGTCAGTACCAGTTGTTTTATAGCAAATTTTTACCATAGTTCGTGGATTTTTTTTTTTCTATGAGTTAGCTTTTGTTTTATTTTATTTGGGTTTTTTAGATTTTACATATGAGTGAAGTCATACAATTTTTGTCTTTCTCTGAGTTTCTGGATTAATAACAAGGTAGTAACTGAATATAAGTTGTCAAGTTAGAAACTGTCCTTGGACTATTAAGCTCTTATTTTGAGTCTTTCTCTCTAAAATATGGTTTCCCTTAACAATAAGTTCATACTGGATAGCACAGGAAACTATATTCAATATCCTGAGATAATTCATAATGTCAAAGAATATAAAAAAAGAATGTCTATATGTGTATAACTGAGTCACTGCTGTTTAGCAGAAATTAGCGCAACATTGTAAATCAACTAGATGTCAATAAAAATGTTTAATAATAAAAAGATAAATAAACCTAAATAAATATATAATTAAAACATTATTTTCCTGAAAGTAGGGCCCAATCACAGAGTTTTATACACATTAGTCACCCCACATGAGTGTATAAATTAAGGAAATTGAATGTTCACTTTTAAGGGAAAAAGTCATTCCAAGACTGATAGTGTTGATGCTTTTTATTTTGAAGACATTTTTTACTAACAGCATCAATTGGATATTATGCTTCAAGTTTCCAACAAACTGGTTTCAACAGTTTGCAATGACCCAGCCACATTTCTCTCAGATTTTCTGAGAATAACGGCACACACTTGTGAGGTAGCTTGCCAAAGTTCTGTGATATGAAACAGTTCTTCTCAGCAAGATGTGGCTAATTTTGATGGGGCTCAAAGTCACACCGGCATCTCTTTAACTCAGGTTCCAATCAATTAAACTAACCACATAAAACAATGACAAAGACATCAGGTAAATTAAAAGATCAAGTAGGACTGGAGGCATTGGGGGTGTGAAGCAGTATGGTTCAATTCCAAAGATCAAATACCCTCAAAACTTTTGGCTTAACAAAAAAAAGTTTATTTTCAAAGTTTTCTGTTTTTCTCTAACTTATCTATATTATTAGACCCTATTTTTTTGGATTGTTTGTCTTTTCTTTCATCATTTGTATGAGCTCTGTGTATACTAAGGAAGTTCATCTTTCAATTCTGTGTTTGTGTGTGCGTGCTTAATTGTGTCCAACTCTGCAACCTCATGAACTGTAGCCTGCCAGGGTTCTCCATCCATGGAATTTTCCAGGCAAGAATACTAGAGTGGGTTGCCACTTCCTACGCCAGGGGATCTTCCCGACCCAGGGATGGAACCCACGTCTCTTGCGTCTCCTGCATTATTATCTCCTGCAGATTATTTACCACTAGCGCTACGTGGGAAGCTCTTTTAACTATCATGTGTGCTGCAAATAATTCTCAGTTTGACTTGAGGGTATTTTTGGACACATAGGAAATACAGATTTGTAATAGTTCACTGAGATATAACTCATGTATCATACAATTGCAGAAAATTTGGTTTTCATGTAGTTAAATGTATCAGTCTTCTTCTTTGCTTTTGTATTTTATTGATTTTCTTCCAGTTTTATTGAGATGTAATTGACATATAGCACTATGTATGTTTAAGGTATACAGCAATGATTTGACTTGCATACATGATGAAATGATTATCACAATAACTATGGTGAAAATTCATCTCACATAGATATAAATTTTTAAAAATAGAAAAAATGTTTGTCGTGATAAGAACTCAGGATTTGCACTGTTAACAACTTTCATATGTAATGTATAACAGGGATAGTTGTATTTTCATGTGGTACATTACATCCTCATACTTATCTTATAACTGGAATTTTGTACCTTTTGATTGCCTTCATTCAATTTCTGCTTACCCTTGCCCTCTCAGACAACCACAGATCTGTCTCTGGTTTATTTTGTTTGCTTGTTTTGTTTGGGGTCATGTCACACAGCATGTGGGATCTTAGTTCCCAGACCAGGGATCGGACCCACATTCCCTCCATTGGAAGCATGAAGTCTTAACCACAGGACCATGCCAAGTTAAGTCCTGACTTCCTTTTATGTGAGTTTGTTTGTTTTTGAAGTATAATTGACCTGCAATACTATGTTAGTTCCTGTTACACGTGGTGATTTCGTGTTTCTATATATTTCAAAATGATCACCTCAGTAAGTCTAGTTACAATCTGTCACTACACAAAGGTGTTGAAAGTCGCTCAGTCAGGTCCGACTCTTTGCGAGCCCATGGACTGTAGCCTCCTAGGCTCCTCTGTCCATGGAATTCTCCAGGCCAGAATACTGGAGTGGGTTCTCTTCTCTAGGGGATCTTCCCAACCCAGGGATCGAACCCAGATTTCTTACATTGAAGGTGGCTTCTTTAACACTTGGGAAGCCCAAGAATACAGGAGTGGGTAGCCTATCCCTTCTCCTGCAGATCTTCCCTACCCAGGAATCAAATTGGTATCTCCTGTATGGCAAGTGGATTTTTACCAGCTGAACTACCAGTTATAAACTATAACCTTAACACTGCATATTTCATACCCATGAATCATTTATTTTGCAACTGGAAGTTTGTACTTTTAATCTCTTTCACCTACTTCTTTCCTCTCTTCACCTGTCACTGGCAACCATCTCTTTTTTCTACCTATGACTTCTGTTTTGTTCTGTTGGTTCATTTATTTTGTTTTTCAGATTGCACATATAAGTGAAATCATATAGGATTTGTCTGACTTTTCATTTAGCATAATACCCTCTAGGTCCATTCATGTTATGACATATGGCAACACTTCACTTTTTTCAAGGCTGGGTAATATTCCATTATATTATATATATATGTGTGTGTGTGTGTGTGTGTGTGTGTGTGTGTGTGTGTATAGTATATCTTTATCCACTCGTCTACAAATGGGTATGTACGTTGCTTCCATGTAGTGGCTATTAAATAATGCTTCAATGAACATAAAGGTGTATATATCTGATTAGTGGTGCTGAACAAAGATGCTCATGAATCTGTTGGCCATCTGTACGCCTTTTTTGGAAAAATACCTATTCAGATCTTCTGCCCATTTAAAAATCAGGTTGTTTATTTTTTGATGTTGAGTTGTATGAGTTCTTTGTATATTTTGGATATTAACCTCTTATCAGATAAATTGTTTGCAAATATTTGCTCCCTTCAGTAAGCAGCCTTTATGTCTTGTTGTAGTTTGCTGTGCAAAAACTTTTTAATCTGATATAATCCCATTTGGTTGTTTCTGCTTTTGTTTCCTTGTTTGAGGAGACATATCCAAAAATATATTACTAAGATCAGTGTCAAAAATCTTACTGCCTGTGTTTTCTTCTTGAACTTTTATGGTTTCAGGTTTAACATTTGAGTCTTTAATCCATTATAAATTTATTTTTGTGCATGGTGTGAGAAAATAGTTGTCTCATTCTTTTGCATGTAACTATCCAGTTTTCCCAACACCATTTATTAAAGAGGCTTTCTTTTCCCCATTGTATATTCTTGCTTCCTTTGCCATAGATTAATTGCCCAATCAACTGAGCTCTCTATTCTGTCACATTTACCTATATGTCTGTTTTTGTGCCAATACCATTCTGTTTTCATTACTGTAGCTTTATAATATAGTTTGTAATCAGGGAAACCATCCCCAAGAAAAAGTATGCAAGAAGGCAAAATGGTTGTCTAAGGAGTACTTACAAATAGCTGGGAACAGAAGTGAAAGGCAAAGGAGAAAGGGGAAGATATACCCACCTGAATGCAGAGTTCCAGAGAATAGCAAGGAGAGATAAGAAAGCCTTCCTAAGTGAACAATGAAAAAAAAAAATAGAGGAAAACAATAGAACAGGAAAGAGCAAAGATCTCTCCAAGAAAACTGGAGATACAAAGGGAATATTTCATGCAAAGATGGGCACAATAAAGGACACAAATAGCAAGGACCTAACAGAAGCAGAAGATATTAAGAAGAAATGGCAAGAATACAGAGAAGAATTGTACAAAAACGGTCTTAATGACCTGGATAGCCACAACACTGTGATCACTCACTTAGAGCCAGACATCCTGGAGTGTGAAGTCATTTGGGCCTTAGGAAGCATTACTACAAACAAAGCTAGTGGAGGTGACAGAACTCCAGCTGAGCTATTTCAAATCCTAAAAGATAATGCTGTTAAAGTGCTGCACTCAATATGCCAACAAGCTGGAAAGCTCAGCAGTGCCCACAGGAGTGGAAAAAGTCAGTTTTCATTCCAATGTCAAAGAAAGGCAATGCCAAAGAATGTTCAAACTGCCATTCAATTGCACAGGCAATTGTACATACTAGTAAGGTAATGCTCAAAATCCTTCAAGCTAGGCTCCAGCAGTACATGAACCAAGAACTTCTAGATGTCCAGTTGTCACCTGTATATTGTCACCCTGTTTAGTTAACTTCTATGCAGAGTACATCATACAAAATGCCAAAATGGATAACTTACGGGCTGGAATCAGGATTGCTGGGAGAAGTATCAATAACTTCAGATATGCAGATGACACCACCCTGATGAAAGAAAATGAAGAGAAACTAAAGAGCCTCTTGATGAAAGTGAAAGAGGAGAGTGAAAAAGCTGGCTTAAATCTCAACATTCAAAAGACAAAGATCTTCTGCAAAGCAATTATCAATTATCCTTCAATTAAAAAAAAAAAAGACCATGGCATCTGGTCCCATTGCTTCATAGCAAATAGATGGGGGAAACGTGGATACAGTGACAGATCTTTTTTTTGGGGGGGGGCTCCAAAATCACTGCAGATGGTGAGTGCAGCCATGAAATTAAAAGATGTTTGCTCCTTGAAAGAAAAGCTATGACAAACGTAGCATATGAAAAAGCAGACACATCACTTTGCTGACAAAGTTTCATATAAGCTATGGTTTTTTCGGTAGTTATGTATGGATGTGAGAGTTGGATCATAAAGAAGTCTGAGCACTGAAAAACTGATGCTTTTGAATTGTGCTGGAGAAGACTCTTAAGAGTCCCTTGGACAGCAAGGAGATCAAGCCAGTCAATCCTAAAGGAAATCAACCCTGAATATTCATTGGAAGGACAGATGCTGAAGCTGAAGCCCCAATACTGTGGCTACCTGATGTGAAGAGCCGATTCATTGGAAAAGACCCTGATGCTGGGAAAAATTAAGGGCAGGAGAAAGGAGTGAGAGGATGAGATGGTTGGATGGCATCAATGACTCATTGGGTATGAATTTGAGCAAACTCCAGGAGATGGTGTAGGACAGAGAAGCCTGGTGTGCTGCAGTTCATGGGGTTGCAAAGAGTTAGACATAACTTAGCAACTGAACAACAATAACCATATTGTTTTAATTAATGTAGCTTTTTTTAAAAATTGAATTTATTTTAATTGGAGGCTAACTACCTTACAATATTGTATTGGTTTTGTCACACATCAACATGAATCCACCACGGGTGTACATGTGTTCCCCATCCTGAACCCCTCTCCCACCTCCTTCTCCGTACCATCCCTCTGGGTCATCCTATTGCACAGCCCCAAGCATCCTGTATCCTGCATCGAACCTGGACTGGCAATTGATTTCTTATATGATATTATACATGTTTCAATGCCATTCTCCCAAATCACCCCACTCTCTCCCTCTCCCACAAAGTCCAAAANTGAAATTCATTGTTTTGGGGTGAAATGTCCTATAGATATCAATTAGGTCTAACTGGTCTATTGTATCATTTAAAGTTTGTGTTTCCTTGTTAATTTTATGTTTAGTTGATCTATCCATAGGTGTAAGTGGGGTATTAAAGTCTCCCACTATTATTGTGTTATTGTTAATTTCCCCTTACTGTAGCTTTATAATATAATTTGTAATCAGGGAGTGTGATGCTTCCAGCTCTGTTCTTTCTCAAATTGTTTGGCTATTGTGTTTCCATGCAAACTTTAGAATTACTTGTTCTGGTTCTATGAGAAATATCATTAGTATTTTCATAGGATTGCATTGAATCTGTAGATTGCCTTGGGCAGTGTGATTATTTTAGCAATATTAATTCTTCCAATACATGAGCAGAATGTATGTTTCCATCTTTTTGTGTGTGTCTTCAATTTTTCATCATTGATATATAGTTCTTTGAATACAGGCGTTTTACCTCCTTAGTTGTATTTATATCTAGGAATTTTTAATTCTTTTTTATGTAACTGTCAATGGGACTATTTTCCTAATTTCTTCTTCTGATAGCTAGTTGTAAATGTATAGAGTTACAACAGATTTCAATATATTAATTTTTTTCTGTCAGACAACAGTGGACTTTTTCTCCTTTTAAAAAAGTATTTACTTATTTTTATTTTTGGCTGTGTTGTGTCTTTATTGCTGTGTGCAGGCTTTTCTCTAGGTGTGGAGAGTGGATGCTACTCTCTAGTTGCAGTGTTGGCTTCTTTTTGCAGGGGCTTCTCTTGTTGCAGAGCATGGGCTCCAAGGAACTCAGGCTTCAGTAGTTGCAGCCCACAGGCTCAAAAGTTGGGGCTCTTGTATTCTGGAGTGCAGGCTCATAGTTGTGGAGCACAGGTTTAGTTGTTCTGTGGCATGTGGAATCTTCCTAGACCAGAGACAGAATCCCTGTCTCCTGCACTGTTGGATTCTTAACCATTGGGCCACCAGGGAAGTCCTTCACCTACAATTTAAATGACTGTATGTCAGGAATGTCATAGAAGATATTTCTTTCAAGCCTGGCAGAATCTCAGATTTGACCCTAAAGCAAATACCAGTTGTATAGGAGAACAGAGGTTAAGGAGCAAAATGTAAACAATATTTCAAAGATAGTGTAGAGAATGATCATGGAACAAAAAAGTGACCTCTATCTGAATCTAATGATCATGAAACAAAAAAGTGATCTCTATCTGATTCTGCAGGAGGAAGCAATTAATATCCTCAGAAAAAAATAGGGTACCAGTGAGGCTACAGGATTTCTGTTGGTTGGAAATTTTTTCAAGAATTAGTGCTGTTTCAAGAAGTCAAAAAAAGACACCAGAAATTCAAAATACAGTAAAAGCTCATTAACTTTGATACTCTCTCATAGGAACTCTTCAAAAGCAATTTGCCAGATTTTAAATTTATTTTTAATCAGAGTTCAGGTTTAGATATTATTCAAATCAAAACTTGTTTTGTAAGAAAACTTTCACTTTTGAATAAGGAAGAGGTAAGACAGAGCAGTATCATGAAAATCCTTTCCAATGCATTGTTATGGTCATAACAATATATGTTTTTTTAAAAAAAGTGTTAGTCACTCGATCATGTCCAACTCTTTGCAACCCCACGGACTATACCCTGCCAGGCTCCTCTGTCCATGGAATTCTCCAGGCAAGAATGCTGAAATTGATAGCCATTCCCTTCTCCAGGGGATCTTCCGGACCCAGGGATCAAACCCAGGTCTCCCGCATTGCGGGTGGATTCTTTGTGGTCTGAGCCACTAGGAAAGCCACATTAATGACTCAAAATATCCCATAAACAGAATAAGTTTGGACAATTAACACAGAATAGACCACAAAAAGAGAAAAATAAGCTATAGAACAATATGAATTGTGTGATATAATTTGTGATACAATGGAATGATTTGTTTGGAAATATTTGAAAATATTGGAAATATTTGAAAAATATTGAAAATATTCCAAACACATGACAGACAATTGTTATCTTTGGGATATGAAGCTAAATGAAGAATGAATGATCCTTTTTTTTTTTAAAGCATAACATTTTTACCCTATTATGTTTCCTGAAGACTAGAAAACATATGCCAGAAAAGTCATGTAAGTTAGAACACAGACACCAAAAGTACACTCATTAATAAACTGTAGAGGGCAACAAGATGATCTTTTTTTGTAGATTAGATGTGGACAAAGCAGCAAAGCAAAGGAAATTTAAGTTATAAACCAAAGTGAGCATCAAGGAGCTGGAATGAGTTGTCTCCCATTGTTATAAAAGCTCCCAGTTGCTAGAAGAACATAATTAGAAAGTAAATACTCTTTGATCAGGGATAGAAGTATTTCTGTTTGGATAATTTTGGAATAGATGATCAATAAATGCTAAAATTCTAAAGGTATTAAAATCTAAAATATTTCCATTTATCCCAATTCTGTCTAAGGACAGATGAAATGGGAATTCCCTGGTGGTCCAGTGGTTAGGACTCAGTGCTTTCACTGCTGAGGGATGGGGTTCAATCCCTGGTCAGGGAACTAAGATTCCAGAAGCTGCACAGTGTGACACCACACCCCCCCCCACACCAAAAGGCAGATGAAATAAACATTTATCTCCCCAAATTATCAGTCTTATTAGACCTACTAATAACTTTAAAATTTGTTTTTAGTTTTTAATTGTGATGAAATACACATAACACAAAATTTACTATATTACTTTTTGTTTGTTTTGGATGGAATTTTAATAAAATGTCAGTTGGCCAATTACACACAGATAGACTTTCGCATTTTGTCTTCAAATGAGTGAGGTAGTATACTTTAGCAGAAATTACAGACTCCCTTAGACTTCCCTTGTATCTCAGTTGGTAAAGAATCCACCTGCAATGTGGGAGACCTGGGTTCAATCCCTGGGTTGGGAAGATCCCCTGGAAAAGGGAAAGGCTACTTACTTCAGTATTCTGGCCTGGAAAATTCCATGACTATACAGTTCATGGGGTCACAAAGAGTAGGACATGACTGAGTGACTTTCACTTCACTTTTGTAACCTCTGGAGATGACTCTGTAGATGAAAAATCCTATTTATTCACCACCCCAAATTTGTCAAATCTGTTTTGAACTTACTTTCTATAATCATGTTTTTATTTAATCCATCTTAGCACCCCACTCCAGTACTCTTGCCTGGAAAATCCCATGGATGGAGGAGCCTGGTAGGCTGCAGTCCATGGAGTCACTAGGAGTTGGACACAACTGAGCGACTTCACTTTCACTTTTCACTTTCATGCATTGGAGAAGGAAATGGCAACCCACTCCAGTGTTCTTGCCTGGAGAATCCTAGTGACAGGGGAGCCTGGTGGGCTGCCATCTATGGTGTCGCACAGAGTCGGACATGACTTGAAGCGATTTAGCAGCAGCAGCAACTATTTTTAACTGTACTGTTCAGTGGCATTAAATCTATTCACACTGTTGTGCATCCATCACTACCATCTATTTCCAGAACTTTCTTTATTATTGAAAAACTGAAACTCTATCTTTTTAACAATAGCTTTTTATGCCCCTTTGCCCCAGTCCTTGGAAACCACCATTATACTTTCTGTCTCCATGAATTTCATTGCTCTGGGTGCTTTGTATTAAGTGGGCTCATAAAATATTTGTATTTTTGTGATCAGCTTATTTCATTTAACATAATGTCTTCAAGGTTCATTCATGTTGTAGCATATTGCAGAATTTCCTTCCTTATTAAGGCTAATATTCTATTGTATGTATATTCCACATTTTGTTTATCCATTCATCTATTGATGACTACTTGGGTTGCTTCCACCCCTTGACTAATGTGAATAATATTCCTATGAACATGAGTATACAAATACCTTGACAAGTCCCTGTTTTTGATTTTTTTTTTGTATATTTAGCCAGAAGTGGAATTGTTGATCATATGCTAATGCTATTTCTAATTTTTTGAGGAATGGCCTTATCCTTTTTCCATAACAGTCATAGCACTTTGCACTCCTACCAACGCCACAGAACGGTTCCCATTTCTCCATGACCTCTCCAATATTTGTTATTTTCTGGATTTTCTTAAATAGTAGTCATTCTAATAATTGTGAGATGGCTCTGATAACTTTTTAATTTTTCTCTGTTTGTATTTTTGGCTGTGCTGGGGCTGTGTTGCTGTGTCTGGGCTCTCTCTAGTAGCGGCATTTAGGCTTCAGTAGTTGCAGCTTGCGGGCTCTGGAGTGCTGGCTCAGTAGTTGTGGCACATGGGGTTACTTGCTCTGATGCATATGAAATCTTCCCAGACCAGGGATCAAACCTGTATCTCCTGCCCTGGCAGGTGGATTCCTAACCATTGGGCCACCAGGCAAGTCCTTGATAACTTCTTAAAACAAGTGTTTCGGTGAAGTTATTCTAAAAACTGGTGATTTGGAAAAAAAAAAACAAATTTTTTTTCCAGGAGAAAAAGCTTGCCATAGTTCTCAGCATTTCCCACCTGAGCCAAGAGGTATTTTTCTTCCAAGATGACATCACTTATCTAAGTTTTTGGTAGGTCACATTTGGATTGCTGTTAGTCATAAAAATGACCAGGTGTATCCGATTGTGTTTTGCAAAACTGCCTAAACGTTTCTTATTTCCGAATCACAAGACCTAACTCAACATGATGACTGCAGGAATGTAACCAAGAAAAGGGGAAATGAATCAGCCACAGAGGAGAAGGGACTGGGCAAAAACTTGTAAAGAGTAGAACAGTTCATCATAACTGTTACTTAAGTACACAGAATTGTAACGTCTTCATTGGTAAGATTTAACATTTGACCTCAAAGATCACAGAAGAGAGAAATGGTGAGACTCCTGGAATTTTTAAAGCTCAAATTTCTTTATTTCATAATGTGGTGAAAATAGTTAGAATGAGGAAGTAAAAAAAAAAAAATCCCCTGTGTAACACCATATGACATTTGAAAAAGGACAAGCACTGATGTAAATCAAATATTAATTTGTTTAATCAAAATTATTCCTTGGAAGAGAAAGGAAAGCAATTACATAAGAGTTAATTTAATTCCTTTTACCAAGTGGTTCCCATGGTCATATTTAAGAAATTCAGTGACAAAGGCTATGAGGAAAGAATCTGCCATTAACAGCAGTGTTGTGTGGTGAAAGAGCTTTGAACTTCGTCTCTGAAGAAACAGGTTTGCATACTAGGTTTTCCAGGCTTCCACGGTAGCTCAGACAGTAAAGAATCTGCCTGCAATGCAGGAGACTAGTGTTCAGCTCCTGAGTCAGGAAGATACCCTGGAGAAGGGAATGGCTGCCCACTCCAATATTCTTGCCTGGAGAATTCCATGGACACAGGAGCCTGGTGGACCACACCTCACGGGGTTGAAAAGAGTGGGACACGACTGAGCGACTTACAATTTCACTTTCACCAGGTTCACCACCTTACTAGCTTGCAGTGTTTTACTTGTCACTTAACCCATCGCAGCTTCTGTTTCCTCATCTATAGATTAGAGATAATATCACAGGACATTAGCAGTGGCCACAGGACTGGAAAAGGTCAGTTTTCATTCCAATCCCAAAGAAAGGCAATGCCAAAGAATGCTCAAACNATGGACACAGGAGCCTGGTGGACCACACCTCATGGGGTTGAAAAGAGTGGGACACGACTAAGAGACTTACAATTTCACTTTCACCAGGTTCACCACCTTACTAGCTTGCAGTATTTTACTTGTCACTTAACCCATCTCAGCTTCTGTTTCCTCATCTATAAATTAGAGATAATATCACAGGACATTAGCAGTGGCCACAGGATTGGAAAAGGTCAGTTTTCATTCCAATCCCAAAGAAAGGCAATGCCAAAGAATGCTCAAACTACCACATAATTGAGCTCATCTCACACGCTAGTAAAGCAATGCTCAAAATTCTCCAAGCCAGGCTTCAGCAATACTTGAACCATGAACTTCCAGATGTTCAAGTTGGTTTTAGAAAAGGCAGAGGAACCAGAGATCAAATTGCCAACATCTGCTGGATCATCAAAGAAGCAAGAGAGTTCCAGAAAAACATCTATTTCTGCATTATTGACTATGCCAAAGCCTTGGACTGTGTGGATCACAATAAACTGTGGAAAATCCTGAAAGAGATGGGAATACCAGACCACCTAACCCGCCTCTTGAGAAATCTGTATGCAGGTCAGGAAACAACAGTTAGAACTGGACATGGAACAACAGACTGGTTCCAAATAGGAAAAGGAGTATGTCAAGGCTGTATATTGTCACCCTGTTTATTTAACTTATATGCAGAGTACATCATGAGAAATGCTGGGCTGGAAGAAGCACAAGCTGGAATCAAGATTGCTGGGAGAAATATCAATAACCTCAGATATGCAGATGACACCACCCTTATGGCAGAAAGTGAAGAGGAACTAAAAAGCCTCTTGATGAAAGTGAAAGAGAAGAGTGAAAAGTTGGCTTAAAGCTCAATATTCAGAAAATGAAGATTTTGGTCCCATCACTTCATGGGAAATAGATGGGGAAACAGTGGAAACAGTGTCAGACTTTATTTTGGGGGGCTCCAAAATCACTGCAGATGGTGACTGCAGCCATGAAATTAAAAGACATTTGTTCATTGGAAGAAAAGTTGACCAACCTAGATAGCATATTCAAAAGCAGAGACATTACTTTGCCAAAAAAGGTCCATCTAGTCAAGGCTATAGTGTTTTCAGTGGTCATGTATGGATGTGAGAGTTGAACTATGAAGAGACCTGAGCACTGAAGAATTGATGCTTTTGAACTGTGGTGTTGGAGAAGACTCTTGAGAGTCCCTTGGACTGCAA
>SJYW01011444.1:159893-194349 GCA_006410735.1 Raphicerus campestris | reverse complement strand
CCATTCTAAAGAGATCAGTCCTGGGTGTTCTTTGGAAGAAATGATGCTAAAGCTGAAACTCCAGTACTTTGGCCACCTCATGCGAAGAGTTGACTCATTGGAAAAGACTCTGATGCTGGGAGGGATTGGGGGCAGGATGAGAAGGGGACGACAGAGGATGAGATGGCTGGATGGTATCACCGACTTGATGGAGGTGAGTGTGAGTGAACTCCGGGAGTTGGTGATGGACAGGGAGGCCTGGCGTGCTGCAATTCATGGAGTCGCAAAGAGTCAGACACAACTGAACTGGACTGATGATAACAATTAAATAACATAATAGGTATGATAGCACTTGGCATATAAAAAGTATTGGAGAAAAGTTAACATCTCTCCTTTTTCCAAAGTAGGGTTGAAGTTGTTTAGTTATTTTGCAGAGCTTTAAGCTTGCATTCTTGGGCTCTGGACAATGTTTCTCAAAGAATGACTTGAGTCACAATTTCCGTATTCCCTTCAGAAATATCTTTCCCATCTCAGTAAATGGCTCCACCATCCAACTAGCCAGTTGTGGAGGTCAAATCTACCATCAACCTAGAATTTTTCCTTTCTTCATCTGCCAGGTTCACTGGTGCTACCTCCAAAATAGCTCTCAAATCCAGCTGCTTCTCTCTACCTTCACTGTCACTGACATATCTCTATTTCTGTCTTTTCCTTATTTATTTATTCACTCAGTCATTCCTCTGGCTGCAACAGGTCTTAGTTGTGGCATACAGACTCTAAGTTGTGGCACGTGGGATCTGGTCCCCTGACCAGGGGTCGAACCTGGGTCCCCTGCTTTGGGAGTGCAGAGTCTTAGCCACTGGACCACCAGGGAAGTTCCCTTTTTTTGTTACAGTCATTTGTTTAGTTTTTAGTTTCCACTTGTAAACGATAACAGCCAGTATCTTTCTCCAAATTAATTCCCTAAGCATAATGCCCTCCAAGTCCATCCACGTTGTAAATGACAGACTGAGTAGTATTCCATTATGTATATACATACACATACCACATCTTTTGGGGAAAAAAAAATTATGTATTTGGCTGTGCTGGGGCTCGGTTGCTGCTCAGGGTTTTTTCTGGTTGTGGAGAGTAGGGGCCACTCTTTGTTGAGCTGGAAGGCTTCTCATGGCCGTGTCCTCTCTTGCTGCAGAGCACAGGATCTAGGGTGTGCAGGCTTTAGCAGTTGTGGCTCCCAGGCTCTACAGCACAGGCCCAACAGTTGTGGCACACGTGCTTAGTCCCTCTTCAGCATGTGAGAGCCCCCCAGACTAGGGCCTGAAACCATATCTCCTGCATCGGCAGGTGGATTCTCTACCACCGAGCCACCAGGCAAGCCCTACCACGTCTTCCTTATCCATTCCTTTGTTGATGGACACTTAGGTTGCTCACGTATCTTGGCTATGGTAAATAATGCTGCTATGAGCATTGAGGTACAGGAATCTTACCGAATTAGTGTTCTTGTTTGGATATATACCCAGGAGTGGAATTGCTAGATCATAGTCTACTTTTAGTTTTTGGGTTTTTTATTTTATTTTATTTTTACTTTATTCTACGTTACAATACTGTATTGGTTTGGCCATATATTGACATGAATCAGCCAGTTTTTTTTTAAAGGAACCTCCATACTATTTTCCACACTGGGTACATCAGTTTACCTTCCCATCAGCTGGCTGGAAGTGTTCCCTTTGCTCCACATTCTCACCGACATTTGTTATTTGTGGTTCTATTTCCATCTTGTCCTTTTCCAGACTACCCCTGCTCAGCAGCAAGAATAATCTCTAAAAATATGCACGCTTCTGTTACTTAAAATTCCTAATGGCACTTCAGTGCCCTTGGAATAAATACAAATACTTTACCATGACCTGCCCAGATTTCTACTTAGCTCTCCAACTTTACTTGGCTCCAAGCACAGTGGCTTCCTTTATGCTCCTTGAAATCACCAAGCTCTCTCCCACCTTTTGCACTTGTGGTTTCCTCTGCCACAAACACTATTCCCTCAGGCTTTATCTCATGCTTCAGGCTGAAATGCCACCTCCACAGAGAGGCCTTCCCTGGTCACTAAAGTTGCTACCTGCTTCCTCAATCTTCTATCGCATCCTAATTAACCATGATTAAGTTGCTTCCCTCTCAGTTGAATATCTTCTTTTAAGGGCAGGAACTGTGTCTTGTTACCTCTGTATCCATAACACCTGGCCCAATGACAGGCACATGGGGGCACTTAGAGTTGCTGACTGAATGAATAACTAAGTGAATTAAGTGAAAGACTGTTGCTGAAGCTGAAGTGCCAATACTTTGGCCACCTTCTGGAAGAGCTGACTCATTGGAAAAGACCCCGATGCTGGGAAAGATTGAAGGTAGGAGGAGAAGGGGATGACAGAGGATGAGATGGTTGGATGGCATCACTGACTCGATGAATATGAGTTTGAGCAAGCTCCAGAAGATAGTGGACAACAGGGAAGCCTGGCGTGTTGCAGCCCATGAGGTTGCAAAGAGTCGGACATGACTGAGCGACTGAACAACAACAATGCAAGGTGTTAACAGCAGGGGAAACTGAGAAATGGAGAAAGGATATATAAGAGCATTCTATGCGTTCACAGGCTTGATTGCCTGTGAACCTAAAACTGTTCAAACAAAACCAAGTCTATTATTTTTTTTTAAGGAAAATAAATTTAAAAAACAGTAAGATTGGTTTTCAAACTGGTCAATGAAAGAGTTAACATAACATTTAACAAGCTTAGGTACAGAAGGAATCTAATCAAAAGGGAACCCTCCTACACTGTTGGTGGGAATGTAAATTGGTGCGGCCATTATGGAAAAAGCAGTATAGAAGTTCCTCAAGAAGCTAAAAATAGAGTTGCCATGTGATCAAGCAATCCCACACCTGGGCATATATCTGGATAAAAGCAATTCGGAGAGATACATGCATCCCTATGTTCATAGCAGCACTATTTACAATAGCTAAAACCCAGAAAAAACCGAAATGTCCATTGACAAATGAATACCTAGAGAAGATGTGCCATAGATCACACAATGGAATACTACTCAGTCATAAAAGGAATGAAATTATACCATTTGCAACATGGATGGACCTGGAGATCATTATATTAAATGAAGTCAGAAAGAGAAAGACAAATTCTATGTGATATCCCTTATATGTGGAATCTACTACATGACACAAATAAACTTACCTATAAAGTAGGAATAGACTCACAGACATAGTGGCTGCAGAGGGGGAGCAGAGGGATGGACTGGGAGTTTGGGATTAGTAGAAGCAAGCTGTTGCATATAAAACAGATAAATCAAAAGGCCTTACTGTATAACACAGGGAACTATATTCAACAAACTGTAATCAGCCATAATGGAAAAGAATATGAAAAAGAACATGTGTGTGTGTGTGTATATGAGTGAGTCACTTTGCTCTGTGCCAGAAATTAACACACTGTAAATCATCTATACTTCAATAAAATAAAAAATTATTAAATTACTTTACTGAAAAAAAAAGAAAATGGGGGGAAGCCTTGACATTTTGCATTGAAAATATTCATTTATTAAATTTTGGTTGTGCTGGGTCTTCAGCTTTCTCTTGCTGCAGCGAGCGTGGGATACTCTTTGTTCCGGTGTGTGGGCTTCTCATCGTGGTGGCTTCTCTTGCTGGGAGCACAGGCTCTGGGATGCTCTGGCTCGGTCGTTGTGGTACACGGGCTTAGTTGCTCTGAGGCATGTGGAATCTTCCAGGACGAAGAGCCTGTGTCCTCTGCATTGGCAGGTGGATTCTCAACCGCTGGACCACTAGGGAAGTGAAGTGAAGTTGCTCAGTCTTGTCCGACTATTTGTGACCCCGTGGACTGTAGCCCACCCCGCTCCTCCACCCACGGGATTCTCCAGGCAAGAATACTGGAGTGGGTTGCCATTTCCTTCTCCAGGGGATCTTCCCGACCCAGGGATTGAACCCAGGTCTCCCGCATTGCAGGCAGACACTTTAACCTCTGAGGCACCAGGGTGGACCACCAGGGAAGTCTGAAAATCTGCATTTCTGACCAGGGAAGTCTGAAAATCTGCATTTCTGACTAACTTCACAGGTGAATCGGTCAGGGAACGAATAGGAAACAGATGCCTAGTCACATTAGACTAGTCTGACTATTGTTTAATGAGAGATAATTTACAAAGGTATGAGGAAACCACAAGGATAGTAAAACGTCCAAGGACTAGTCATAGTGCTCTTACCACCCATAGAATGAAGAAAACTTGGGGCTTTTACTGGAACCTGAGAGGAAAGGGTTCTGGAGACAGAGCCGCCTTGAAGTAAGCTTGCCCTTCAGACAAAGGACTCTGCCAGCCCAAATTGGTTTTATGGAAAGGAACCTGAGAGCAATACCATGCACTCTCTCTGTTCTGTCTAGTCTTATACTGGGGCTCCCCATTGGCCAAGCAGGAAGGAGACTCCAGGTAGGCATAGGGATCCGGTAACTGCCAGGAGCCAGCATGGGGAATCCTGCCGTGGCAAAGGTCATGAGGAAAGGGGCCTGACAAATGCAAAGGCGGGATCAGGCCTCAGGGGTCCCCCTGGACTTTCTCAAGCATCTACCCCCAAAACCAGAGTCTGCCTGCTTTACTGTGTTATGCTTTCCACCTACTCCTCTGACATTAACAGGGGGCTGTGCCCCCACCACCTTTTTCTGGAAGAAGTTAATTTAGAGCTTTTAGATAATAAGTCTCCTGAGCATAATAAGAGTGTTTCAATCCAAAAAACCCCTCTGATAGCTTTCTAGCCTGCCTGACAGGTTTATCCGGACTCTTACAACTATGCATGTGATTGTTTACAGCCTCCTGACTGCGAGAGGCACAGGAAGCTTAAAACATCCTAGGAATGTAGGGGCTTCCGAGGAGTCAAAATCATTAGAATAGGACTGATTAAGGGTTTCATTGTTGAGCCAATACTTGCTGCCAAGTTTTCATATCTTTTATTTGTTGATATAGTTGGTATCTAGAAAAAACAGGTAGTAGCCCTTGCATTAGCAACATTAGATCTTCGAGTTAAGTACTTTCTTTGTTATAACCTACTGCACCTTTGTTCTACAGGAATGTAACTTTATTTAGTACTTTGAGGGTGATGCAGATTAAAGAAAAAAACACTTCAAGGGAAAATGAGTTTTCCGGTTAATAGACATTTATCTAGGAAGAGAGTCATAAAAATGTTAACTGGCCTCTTGGCCAGAAGATAATGTAAATCACCTGAGACCTTTTGTATATGGGAAGGTATGCAAAAAGAAAGCCTGGTCTCAGTAAGGATCAGGACTGCTGCCCCTGCATAACTCTGTATATTCCATTATTTCTTTATGTACAACTTGGGGTATATAAGTTGCCTTTGAAAATAAAGCTGTGGGTCTTGCACCCATGCTTGGCTCCCCCATGTCGTTCTTCTCTTAGTCTCCCTTTTCAGGCAAAATTCCCATCTGGAGCATAGAGGGTCACCGTGTCTACTTATTTGCCTGGGCTTCTAACACCCACGCGAGAGGGAGCCCAAGATGGGGCACCCTCCACTATTCAAGTGGGCACCTATGGCCTGCATAGATGGTGCAAACTCCTTATCTCGGCGCTTTATTGGCTTTCTATGTAAGCAAAGGAATACAGCCTCTTTTCTCCTCTATTTTCTCTTCTACACTATTCTTTCCTAATCTCTCTTTATATCTCTATTAAATAATTCTTTCCTAATCGCCGACTCCATCCCCGCTTCGAATTCCCTGGATCCACCAGGGCTGGACCCCAGCAGGTAACATTTTACCTGTAAGATTTGACTTCTTCTGCTAGAAAAAATTAAAGCATATGTAATAAAATATTAACCGTTGTCAATCCTGGGTGTTAGCTTCACAAGTGTTTAATGTTAGTTTTTATTTTTATCTGAGATCTCTGAATTTCTCAGAAAAGTGGTGGTAGGTTTCCATCTGCTTCCATGTTTAATGGTTTTGGTCAAGGATAGAACATCAATTATTGATTCCTATCTCCACATCACATTGTTTAAGTAACACTACTACATATAACATAGATAACTAATAAAGACCTACTGTATAGCACAGGGACCTCTTAATACTCCGTAATAACNTCACCAGGCGAGAAGAGGCCTGACTCCCCTATGGGGGTTCCAGAGGAACCCCAAGACCTATCTCAGCATGGGCGAGGCAAGCACAGGCTCTAGCTTCAGCACCAGACGAGGACTGAGGACCCGTCGACTTCGCTGCAGGAATTCCCACAGGTGCCTCGCAACTAGCATGGAGACTGGCCTCTCCTGAGGCCACAGGGGTGGGGCCCTGGGATCCCAGTCGAAATTCAAGAGGACACCGCTGCAACTTGCGGAAAACAAGAAGCTTATCCCCTGCAGGGCGGTGAGTCCATTGTCCACTGCAGTATCTCGGGGGAAATCACACCTTCCCTATTGGACCTCGGAAGGCTCCTTCATATTCTTGTTGTGACCTAGGAAGTTCCCCGCCCCAACCATACCCACCTGAGAGGAACCCCGAAGGTCCCGACATGACTCAAGAGGAGGCCCGTTTTTCCCTCCTGAGCTCCAGATGAGGGGCCAATTCCCTGTTCCATCGGGAAAGGTTTTCTGGTGATCCCCCCGTATCCCAAGGGGTGGCCTCGCATCAGGAGAGTCCAGAGGAGCCTCAGGTGTCCGACCGCCACTCCCCAAGATCCCCAAATGTCTCATCCACTCCAGATGAACATGACTGCACTGCACTGTCTCGACTGTCAGCCCGAGGCTCGACTCCCAACACAATGGCACGTGAGACAGCCCTGGAGTACCTCGATGGCAAGCCACAGATCCCTGTGTCTGCTTTACGGGGAGCCAGACACTGCTGCTGCAGTTGGGGAAGAAAGAGGCCATGCAAGTCTCCAGGCGAGAAGAGGCCTGACTGCCCTGTGGGGGCTCCAGAGTAACCTCAAGACCAATGAAAGCATGAGTGAGGAAATCTCAGACTTCGACCTCAGCACCAGACAAGGACTGAGGACCCGGAAATGACTGGGAAGGAATCCCCCATGGCGCCTCCCAACTCGTACTGAGAATGGGCTCTCCTGAGGATACAGGGGCAGGTCTCTGGGGTCCCCGTAGTAACTCGTGAGGACCTCACCTCAAGAAAAACCGGAAGCTTCTACCCTGCAAGCGTGGTGTGGTCCTTGTCTGCATCAGCATCTCAGGGAAATTCACTGCATTCCTCGTGGACCTCGAAAGGCTCCTTCACACACTTGCTGTGACTCAAGAACTTCCCCGCTCCATCAGTCGCCACTCGAGAGGAACCCCAAGGGTCCCGCCAATACTCAAGACATACCCGTTTTTCCCTGCTGAGCTCCAGATGAGGGGCCCTTTTCCTGCTCTGTTGGGAAAGTTTGCGCGGTGTTCCCTTCACATCCCAAGAGGAGGTGCTCGCACCTGGAAAATCTGGACGATTCTCACAGGTTAGGCCACCATTCCCCAAGACCCCCAAATGCCTCGTCCACTTCAGATGAAACTGACTGCCCTGCACTGTNATCAAGAGGCTTTTTAGTTCCTCTTTTTAGTTCCACTTTCTGCCATAAGGGTGGTGTCATCTGCATATCTGAGGTTATTGATATTTCTCCCGGCAATCTGGATTCCAGCTTGTGCTTCTTCCAGCCCAGCGTTTCTCATGATGTACTCTGCATATAAGTTAAATAAGCAAGGTGAAAATATACAGCCTTGACGTACTCCTTTTCTTATTTGACCATAAAGGACCATAAATCCTTTATGGAACTGATTGAAAAGGCTTAGAATGAGGAGAGAAGAGAAGGAGGTTGAAGAGACAAAGATCTTCAAAGATTACAGAAGCAAAAAAAAATTTTTTTTGCAGGATTCTTTTTGTAAGTCAAAATTTATGTGAAACTCACATAGGAAACAGAAAAAAAGGGGAACAACTCTTGTGAAACCTGCTCAGCTATACTTGCTCAGTCCCGNCATAAATCCTTTATGGAACTGATTGAAAAGGCTTAGAATGAGGAAAGAAGAGAAGGAGGTTGAAGAGACAAAGATCTTCAAAGATTACAGAAGCAAAAAAAATTTTTTTTTGCAGGATTCTTTTTGTAAGTCAAAATTTATGTGAAACTCACATAGGAAACAGAAGAAAAGGGGAACAACTCTTGTGAAACCTGCTCAGCTATACTTGCTCAGTCCCGTGTTAGCATAACCATCACAGCAGAAGGTCCAGTCTCAGGGCTTCAAGAAACAAAAAAGTAGTCTGTGCATATTTGTTTCCAAATATCTGCACACATTTCTCCAGATTATGAGACTCAAAAGATCTTAGAAACCCTAAAGTGAAACAGTGATTAGACTCAGATGGTTTGAAGTCAGACTGCATGGGTTTGAGTATCAAATTGGACTCCGATTAGCACTGTGAATTGGAGAGGCATTTAGCCTCCAGTCCTTTCTAAAAAGGACAAAATAATACCACCCACCTTGTAGTACTGACACAGGAATTTTAATGGGATGATATACATACAATAAGAAGGAAAAAAAAAACTAGTGGACAAACAAGACCAATGTATTTGTATTATTTTTCATAAGTAATGAGTTAAAATTATGGCTGTTTTTTAGAACACTTTTTAATTGTGGTAAAAGTCACATAATATAAAACATGAGACCATCATACAGAGTGATGTAAGTCAGAAAGAGAAAAACAAATATCGTATATTAACGCATATAGGTTGGATCTAGAAAAATGTTATAGATGAACCTATTTGCAAAGGAGAAACAGACATAAACATAGAGAACAAACGTTTGGATACCAAGTTGGGGGGGGTGGCGGGGAGGTGGATTGGGAGATTGATATTGACCTATGCACACCACTATGCCTGTTTTGCTAAGTTCGCTATCAAAAGAAAACTTTTTGATAGAGGTTTGAAAGAAAAGGACATGAATGAGCAGGAAAGAATGTTATCATTCAACCTCACTATAGAATGAATCATGCTATTCACAATGCAGGCAGCCTCTGGTGGCATAGCAACCTATTCAAATTGCAAGCAGAATACTGAGAAGGAACTGTACAAAATCACATCTAAAGTGCTAGCTGCACAGTACCAAGAATGTACACCAAACTCCTAACTCTATTCTTCTAGACCTATCCTTTCATCCTTAAGGCTAATATACCTAAATTCAAATGCTTTTCTGTCATTTCAGAGAGTATCCCCTGTCTCCAATTCCCCATTTGCCTGCAGCTTTGGAGTCAGTAGTGAACTTCCCCTTCTCCTTTTAGACTCACCTAGTCACCAGCTGTTACTACTTCCCTTACAGAGATGTGTAGATGCATTGTGGCCTTACTTACATGGCCACCCCTCTCATCTGGACCCTTATTACTTCCTGCCTGGATTGCTGCAAGTTTCCATCTGGTGAACTACTCCCAAATTTTTATGCAATCTCATGTTAATTGGATCCATATAGCCTTCTGACCTGGTGTCTGGACCGTTACCTGGTCTGGGGTTATGTTATTTCAGATTATAGGATGACTCAATTCTTCAAACATTATCCTGTCAGTGATACACAAAAGGGGCAGGAAAGCTAAACATCACTTGAGCTTTATGAATTGTCTTGGTATGCTCCCAGCATCCTGAACTCTTTGCCTCCTTGACCTCCTTAGTCCTGATCTTGTTTTGGTGCCTGGCCTCTGACTGCTACTTACATTTTCCTTGTGGTACTGAAATGATGATGTTATATTACTGCCCAGCCATTTCAGTTCTTAACGTCTTAAGTTTAGCCACCTACTTGACACACAACTTTCAATTCACAATGAAATCTTCAACCTTGTATTCATAGCTCTCTCTCCTTAATTGAAAAGGAGATTTTTACTTTTATCCATGGTGGGGCTCTTTTTTTAAACCTTTCTAGCGCCACCATGTTGTACAACTCAATGCAGAATCATTCATATTGTATTTTGTGTTAATGGTTTCTCATACTAGAACACACTACTGTGGTGGAAATTTCTAATAATGTACACTCACAGCTTGAGAAATTTCATAGAAATAGCACCAGGAAAACAGCATATATCAAGAAACTGTGTTGATGATCTATCAACAATGATGAAAAACATTTTTCATGTTTTTCTTAGAATAATAGCCTTCTTACAGACCCCAAGGCCAGACCCAGAAGGGAGTATGACTGGGGTCATGAAAGCATGGACCTTGGGACATCGGGTCGGCATTAGGTATGAACACCGCCTACTCACTTGGTGACTGTTCCCGAGACCATCCCATGAGGGAACGGCCTGGGATGAAAACAAGATCTGGAGTATATCAGTGCAGTGTCTTGGGAAAGATAGATCAAGCAAAGTTTTGTAGTCTGCAATCAGGAATAACAGCTGGACTCAGAGTGGACTCTGCACCTCAGTCCAACAGAGGCTGCAGGGCCCCTGACCCACTGCGCCAGATTTCGTGTTCTGCTCTCATTCTCATTGCTTGCTCCTGGACACTTAGGGCAACACACTACGATTTATATTTTGTTGTCTTTTCCTAACGCACTGCAGCTATTTTATCTCTACAGTTGTGGTGACTAGATGGCCACCTATAGCCAGGGCCCCATTCCAATTTCTAGAACCTGTCCTGGCTAGAAAGGAGCGGCTGAACAGCTCTGGTACTCAGTACCAATGTAACCCTGTAATTAGCCCAATGTTATCCTCTGTCCTTTTAAATGAGGTCCTATTAAATGAGGTTTTGTCCAAGCTCTGGATCCTAGTTCTGCTAACTTGTATCCTGTTTTACCTGATGACATGCCTCAGACCTAGTCCTACAGAGAACCTCTTGCGACTTCAAAGGAAAATTTTCTCAAACCAATCTGCCAACTGTTGTCCACTGGCATGTATTTAGAATTCTGTTGGTATGCTGGACTACACCCATAGCAGGGTCTATCAAATCTAGTGCCACCTTTATCCCAGCAAAAGGATCTAATTACATCGTTTGACCATTTCTTTAGCCTTCATGCCGTGTGCCATGCCTAGCAGTATGTCTCATTATGAAAGGATATTTAACATCTTTTAAAATGTGATGCCCCTATCAGAAAAGCACTGTTCAGATGTTATCTGATGACAAATGTGAACTCTGTTGTTATAGATACTATACTTGTATTAAGTGAATTGAAGTCACCTTGACTATAAAATCATCAAACTTTTAAAACGTGATTTTCTAAACATCTTTAACATAGTGGGTACTTTCTCTTTTACTGATTGACACAAAATATATGCTGGTCCTATAATATGAACTGCATCATAACTGAATCATAACAAAGCAAATTTGGAACAGGGAAACTGTAAAAAAGATTTATATCAATGATGATCTAAAGCATCTCTAGCAACTATAATCATAAGTTATATAAGTGAAAGTGAAAATGACAGATTTAATGGATTACCTGCCCAAGTTATTTATTCAAATGCCAAGAGGCAATTTACCATAAAAGTATTTCCATATTTTATTTTCCTTATATGAGAGCAATGTCTCAGGTGTGTTTACTTATATTATCAATTTACCACCTCATTAAATTCTGGAAAAATATTATAAAGCATATTTGGAATTATAACAGCAGAAAAGAAAACACCAATGAATTCTTTTGTTCTTAAAATTTTTATTTCAGTTTAAACAAAAAAGAAATGTTACTTATATTATCCAGGGACAGGTGGGACAGTATGATTATCCTTCATAACTGTTAGCTGGCAAAGGTCCAAATGAGAGGTGTAATCTAGGTCTAAGATGCTTATTGTTCCAGGTTATATTTACTTTCCAAAGAGATAATGAAAATAAGTCAAAAAGATGATAAAACAGATTTATATGAAGTCACATTAGAAAATCTGAGAAAGTGATGTCTAATACTTTGGGAAATTCTGTTGCCACTTAATACTAAGAAGAATAAATTCTTAAAGATCAGGAGCAGGTGGTTTATCCTATACATATTAGACACAATGATATGCACTTTCATCAGTTTGTTATGATTATTAGGACTCAAGATGTTATTTAAAATCTAGATGTAGGCCCAGACAGTTGTCATTGCTAACAATGGAAAATGTACATTTCGTTAGAGGAAACAAAAATCTGACTATTAGCATCTTGTCTTAATTTACAATTATTAAGTCCAATTTTAATTTTTACCAAAAAAAGAAATATAGCAGCGATTGTTACACACCTGAAAAAGATTCCAAATAGAATGTCCCTATTGACAACAACAACCNCAGATCAAGCAAAGTTTTGTAGTCTGCAATCAGGAATAACAGCTGGACTCAGAGTGGACTCTGCACCTCAGTCCAACAGAGGCTGCAGGGCCCCTGACCCACTGCGCCAGATTTCGTGTTCTGCTCTCATTCTCATTGCTTGCTCCTGGACACTTAGGGCAACACACTACGATTTATATTTTGTTGTCTTTTCCTAACGCACTGCAGCTATTTTATCTCTACAGTTGTGGTGACTAGATGGCCACCTATAGCCAGGGCCCCATTCCAATTTCTAGAACCTGTCCTGGCTAGAAAGGAGCGGCTGAACAGCTCTGGTACTCAGTACCAATGTAACCCTGTAATTAGCCCAATGTTATCCTCTGTCCTTTTAAATGAGGTCCTATTAAATGAGGTTTTGTCCAAGCTCTGGATCCTAGTTCTGCTAACTTGTATCCTGTTTTACCTGATGACATGCCTCAGACCTAGTCCTACAGAGAACCTCTTGCGACTTCAAAGGAAAATTTTCTCAAACCAATCTGCCAACTGTTGTCCACTGGCATGTATTTAGAATTCTGTTGGTATGCTGGACTACACCCATAGCAGGGTCTATCAAATCTAGTGCCACCTTTATCCCAGCAAAAGGATCTAATTACATCGTTTGACCATTTCTTTAGCCTTCATGCCGTGTGCCATGCCTAGCAGTATGTCTCATTATGAAAGGATATTTAACATCTTTTAAAATGTGATGCCCCTATCAGAAAAGCACTGTTCAGATGTTATCTGATGACAAATGTGAACTCTGTTGTTATAGATACTATACTTGTATTAAGTGAATTGAAGTCACCTTGACTATAAAATCATCAAACTTTTAAAACGTGATTTTCTAAACATCTTTAACATAGTGGGTACTTTCTCTTTTACTGATTGACACAAAATATATGCTGGTCCTATAATATGAACTGCATCATAACTGAATCATAACAAAGCAAATTTGGAACAGGGAAACTGTAAAAAAGATTTATATCAATGATGATCTAAAGCATCTCTAGCAACTATAATCATAAGTTATATAAGTGAAAGTGAAAATGACAGATTTAATGGATTACCTGCCCAAGTTATTTATTCAAATGCCAAGAGGCAATTTACCATAAAAGTATTTCCATATTTTATTTTCCTTATATGAGAGCAATGTCTCAGGTGTGTTTACTTATATTATCAATTTACCACCTCATTAAATTCTGGAAAAATATTATAAAGCATATTTGGAATTATAACAGCAGAAAAGAAAACACCAATGAATTCTTTTGTTCTTAAAATTTTTATTTCAGTTTAAACAAAAAAGAAATGTTACTTATATTATCCAGGGACAGGTGGGACAGTATGATTATCCTTCATAACTGTTAGCTGGCAAAGGTCCAAATGAGAGGTGTAATCTAGGTCTAAGATGCTTATTGTTCCAGGTTATATTTACTTTCCAAAGAGATAATGAAAATAAGTCAAAAAGATGATAAAACAGATTTATATGAAGTCACATTAGAAAATCTGAGAAAGTGATGTCTAATACTTTGGGAAATTCTGTTGCCACTTAATACTAAGAAGAATAAATTCTTAAAGATCAGGAGCAGGTGGTTTATCCTATACATATTAGACACAATGATATGCACTTTCATCAGTTTGTTATGATTATTAGGACTCAAGATGTTATTTAAAATCTAGATGTAGGCCCAGACAGTTGTCATTGCTAACAATGGAAAATGTACATTTCGTTAGAGGAAACAAAAATCTGACTATTAGCATCTTGTCTTAATTTACAATTATTAAGTCCAATTTTAATTTTTACCAAAAAAAGAAATATAGCAGCGATTGTTACACACCTGAAAAAGATTCCAAATAGAATGTCCCTATTGACAACAACAACCAAGAAATTCGAATTCAGTCTACAGATTTTATTTCTGATCATGTAACAAACTTTCAGATATTTGAATCTGCCTCTATTAACAATGTACAACTTGTCAGATAATTACATCACTGATTTCCAAGCTCTCTTTCCACAACATTTTCCCCCTTTAACTAAGGTGTACCTAGACATAATGAGACAACCTGAATAGCTGTTATGACCTTCAATAATTCTGTCATACTAATTAGTTGATCTTATTCCAGTGAAGGCTAATTTCAAATTTATCTAACAGCCTTTGATTTCAGAATTACTTACGATAGTAGAATACTGCATCAAATACAGAAATCTTGATCAAGAATCTTCTACTTACATCTCATAAACAATTATCTTTCTAAACAAACTATTTACAAATGTAAAATATGCAATATTGTTTAAAATAAATATACAATATATAGTTTCTACATTCTCAGACAGGCTTAAAAATGAGGTAATAAACACTTAACTGATTAAACCTTTTACCATTCTGGAAATGGCTTAGGGAAATAATGAAACAATTTCTTCTTAGGTCTTTTCATGTTTTCTTTGAATGCTTCTGAGTATGTCCTTTTCTATTCCGAAAAATTATGTAAAAAATCCTTAAGCTTTGTTGGATAGTCTGTCATCACCCCAGTTGCTCCCAAATCAAAGGCTCTTTTGTATTCCTGCTCTTCATTTAATACCCAAATGTAAACCTGAAAATTAGAAAAATGAGAAGTATAAGAAGAAATTTTAAAACAGCAAATTATCTTTATGTTACCATGCATCCACTACAATCTCAGTACACTTGGAAACAACCTTTTAATAACCTGCAATTTAAAGTTTTTCTGGTAAGTGGTCTGAGGTGACCTCTAAAAATGGTCCACTATTCACTTAACCCAGAAAACTCCACAAAATCATGTAAATCAAGAGGTTCAAATCTTCACACTCCCTTTAAGAACACTTGTGAAACTGCCCAGGCCATTAAGGGTATGCATATCTGGAAAACCACCAAGTATTTGAAGGATGTCACTTTACAGAAGCAACGTGCACGCCATTCCAAAATTACAATGGTGGAGGTGCTTAGGTATGTGCAGGCCAAACAGTGGGGCTGGACACTGGGTCAGTGGCCTAAAAAAAAGGGCTGAATTTTTACTCCACATGCACAAAAATGCAGTGTCATGTTGAACTTCAAGGTTTAGATGTAGACTCTAAATGTAGATTCTCTGGTCACTGAGCACATTCTGGTGAGCAAATCTCACAAGGCGTGGGTAGGACTTACAGAGCTCATGGTCAGATCAGCCCAGGCATGAGCTCTCCCTGCCCCACTGAGATGACCCTTATTGAAAAAGAACAGATGATTGTTCCTAAACCAGAAGAGGAGCTTATACAGAAGAAAAAGATACCCAGGAAAAAACTGAAGAAATAAATAACTTATGGCCTTGGAATAAATGCTGCAAAAAGAAAGAAAGAAAGAAAGCAGTAGCAGCAGCAGCAGCAAATAAAAGCCAAAAACAAAAAACTCTGCAATTTAAAGAAATCATTGAGCCCTTTAAACAAATTCCACTTTGCTCACTAAATATGAATATCCCACCCTCTGGATATCCCACCAGTTCTTCTCACCCACTTATAGGTGAACTCTAGGTACTGAAACACCAATACTATCTTGTTAACTGTAAGGCAGAGCTTAAGGTCTTCATCTGAGAACCAGGAAAAGCAGCAGAGTTAGGACCAAATCAAGTCAGTTAGAAGTTACTGCCCTTTAAACTTGTGTTGAACTGGTAAACTAATGCTCTTTATAAAATGCATCATTACAAAAAGTTACCTGAATGCCTCGGGCAGTGAGGTGGTCAAACAGAGCTTTTCTCATTAGTAAACTAGAAAAGAAAAGAAAAGCATAAAAGATTAAGGTACTCCTTAGTCCTAAGGAAGGACTAAAATTAGTCCTCAATTCTAATTCAGTCAGTTTAGAGTTTCTAGTCCTTACGTGGGGATGTTTCAGCAATATAAGCAAGGGACGGCCTCAAGCAGTACTATCTGTTGTGGATGCGTTTATATCAGCAATATAAGCAAGGGACGGCCTCAAGCAGTACTATCTGTTGTGGATGCGTTTATATCTTAACTGCTGGATCTCCTTTCTACTCTTTGCTGCCATTCTTCCTGAAGCAGCTCAATGGAGACCAGACTTCCTCACTTCTGCTGGCGCCATACTGAAAGTTAGAAAGAACTAGGGAGTCTATATTCCTAACTTTCCAAATCAAAATAAGGCAGTGAACTTGGGTCAAATTCTATAATGTCACAGTCCATTTACAAAATGAATTAGTCTTTTGTGAGTTATCTTAGAAATGTAATGTTCATTAATTACACTATCTTTTATAAAGAAAAAAAGTGGTTTTTTTCAGCTCCGAATAACTCAAAAAGTCAACTTTTAGAATACAAGTCACTTGAGCAATATGAAAGTTTTTTGTACTGAAAAGTTATACATATTATTTCTATTCTGTTTAGTGTATTAGAATGATTAAGTAGCAGAAATGAAAAACCATATGCATTTAACACCAGCTAAAATGCATCCTTGGGAATTTCCTGGTGGTCCAGTGGTTGGTGGGGCTGGTAGGTTCAATCCCTGGTTGGGGAACTAGGACCCTGCATGCCATGTGGCAGGGCCAAAAAAAAAAATAAATAAAGCATCCTTAAAAACTACAAATGACATCAGGAATAAAGCAAAAAAGAATAAACATTGTGGCACAGAGAAAAGATAAAACTAGTTTTTAAACTCTGAAAGAGGAGTGAAGGAAAAAAATGGTTGTGATTTATGACTATTATTTAAAACCATTCAAGGCATTCAAGGTTCCATTTTCTTTTCTTTCTTTCTTTGGCTGTGTTGGGTCTTAGTTGTAGCATGTAGGATTTTTTTTTTTAAGTTGTGAACTCTTAGTTGCGGCATGTGGGATCCAGTTCCCTGAGCAGGCATGAACCCAGTCCCTCTGTGTTGCAATGGAGCATGGAGTCTTAACCACTGGACCATCAGAGAAGTCCCCAAGGTGCCATTGTATTTTATTTTTTTTCCAAGGTTCCATTTTAAAGCAAAATGGAGGTAGGTTTTATCTAAAATTACACTCAACATGTCTTAGAATTTAAGGCATCTCTAAAGTAGATGCCCACTGCACAGGTGGGGCTTCCATTCTGCAGTTAAGTCTCAGTGTAGCTCTCCCTTAGAAATGTGCCTTTAGTCAGTCTACACTCTTAAGTGTGTTGTGTTGCTTTACACGGTTCTTTTCACCATGTTTTTGACTGCAGGCTAGTGGAAACAGTGAGTAAGTAGCAGGGGGTGGGTATATCTCCCAGGTCTGCTACTGACACGCCATGTAAATCATTTAACTTTGGGTAGCCAGGTGCTCAGTTTTCTCCTGAGTTTGACAAGATTATCTCCCAATTCCTCTTAAGGTTTTGTAACTAGTAATTAAGCATACACATCCATTTGTATAGTCAATGTTCAACTCATCCTGGTTACAAATTACACATAGAAAGGCTGCTCTAGATTATAAGCATCATATTTAAGAGTTAAAACAAAAATCTGTATATCAAGAAACTAAAATTCTTACATATCAGAAAGCCAGATGAGAAACTTCTGACTTCTGGACATGGTGTGTGGTTCTTTCAGCCTGAGGGAAAATAAAATTCAAATTAGAAACACAGGAATATATCAGTGTGATAAAACAAATTTAAGAACAAAAATCAGTGCCTTGATTGTACTTGGTATATGCTTCAGTTGAGTTCAGTTGCTTAGTCGTGTCTGACTCTACAACCCCATGGACTGCAGCACTCCAGCCTTCCCTGTTCATCACCAACTCATGAAGTTTACTCAAACTCATGTCCATTGAGTCGGTAAGGCTATCCAACCATCTCATCCTCTGTCGTCCCCTTCTCCCGCCTTCAATCTTTCCTAGCATTAGGATCTTTTCAAATGAGTCAGCTCTTCACATCAGATGGCCAAAGGACTGGAGTTTCAGCTTCAGCATTGGTCCTTCCAATGAATATTCAGGACTGATTTCCTTTAGGATGGAGTGGTTGGATCTCCTTGCTGTCCAACAGACAGCAAGTCTTCTCCAACACCACAGCTCAAACACATCAATTCTTCGGCACTCAGCTTTCGTTATGGTCCGACTCTCACATTCATACATGACTACTGGAAAAACCATAGCTTTGACTAAGACGGACCTTTGTTGGCAAAGTAATGTCTCTGCTTTTTAATATACTGTCTAGGTTGGTCATAAGTTTTCTTCTACGGAGCAAGTGTCTTTTAATTTCATGGCTGCACCTGAGTTAAAGTCACCCATTCCAGTCCATTTTAGTTCACTGAGTCTTAAAATTTCGATGTTTGCTCTGGCCATCTCCTGTTTGACCACTTCCAATTTTTCTTGATTTATGGACCTAACATTCCACGTTCCTATGCAACATTGCTCTTTACAGCATCAGACCTTGCTTCCATCACCAGTCACATTCACAGCTGGGTGTGGTTTTCGCTTTGGCTCCATCTCTTCATTCTTTCTGGAGGTATTTCTCCACTGATCTCCAGTAGCATATTAGGCACCTACTGATCTGGGGAGTTCATCTTTCAGTGTCCTATCTTAAAATCTGGGAAAGGACAAAATTAAATTAGAACAAAGCCTATTTGGATTTTCTATTTTCATGATTTCAAGCTAACGTTTTGCTACACTCTTCAAAGTTTAAAATTTTAAAGTTATCTTTCTGGAGATCCTGGGTGCCCAGAGCCCATGTTTCTTCCTTTTTTGGTGAGGCCTCTTTCTCTTGCCTTATCTGCTGTAATTTTGTATGCAGTAGATGTAAACACATAGCCAAACTTTACTATGTATTAGATGATATTTGGGGTTAAAAGATTAAAAAAACAAACCCCTAAAAACATTTTTTTCCTTTTACTTTCAATATTTGAAGACCTAGGCCCATCCTTTTAAGACACTTGACTTTCAGACCTACAATGAGTTCCTTCAGCCTCTCTGATGCTAAGAGCATCAGCTATATCATTAACTTTGAGCTATGCCCAGAGGCTTCTCTGACTAGTTAAGTCTCTCTACTGTGAAGACTGTTCAGCTTCTTTCGGAGTTATAGTGCACAGTGATTTTCATTCTCCCCAGACCTTGATTCTTGTTTCCTTTCTAACTCCTTTTGTCTACACTCTTAGGATTACTCTGAGTCTCCCAACTTAAATTCATTTTTTTTAATTTATTATTTATTTTTAAATTTATCTTTAAATTTTTGGCTGTGCTGGGTCTTCATTGCTGTGCACAGGCCGCAAGCAGGGACTACTCTCTAGTTGCGGCAGGTGGGGTTCTCGTTGCAGTGGCTTCCCTCGTTGCAGAGCACAGAGCTCTAGGTACGTGGGCTTCTCGTTGCTGTGGCTTCTCTTGTTGCAGAGCACAGGACTCCAGGCAGGTGGGCTTCTCGTTGCAGCAGCTCCTCTTGTTGCAGAGCACAGGGCTCCAGGCAGGCAGGATTCTCGTTGCTATGGCTTCTCTTGTTGCAGAGCACAGGGCTCCAGGCAGGTGGGCTTCTCGTTGCAGCAGCTCCTCTTGTTGCAGAGCACAGGGCTCCAGGCAGGCAGGCTTCTCGTTGCTATGGCTTCTCTTGTTGCAGAGCACAGGGCTCCAGGCAGGTGGGCCTCTCGTTGCAGCGGCTCCTGTTGTTGCAGAGCACAGGGCTCCAGGCAGGCGGGCTTCTCGTTGTTATGGCTTCTCTTGTTGCAGAGCACAGGGCTCCAGGAAGGTGGGCTTCTTGTTGCAGTGGCTTCCTTTGTTGCAAAGCACAGGGCTCCAGGCAGGCGGGCTTTTCATAGCAGTGGCTTCCCTTGTTCAGAGCACAGGGCTCTAGGCATGCGGGCTTCAGCAGTTATGACATGTGAGCACAGTAGTCATGGTTCATGGGCTTAGCTGCTCCTCGGAATGCTGGAATCTTCCCCAACCAGGATCAAATCCATGTCCCCTGCCTTGGCAGATGGGTTCCTAAGCACTGGACACCAAGGTAGTCCTTTAATTTTTTCTCTTTTCAGTTTTTATTTGAAGCTTTTTAAATAAACTCCTTCTATTCTCTTAACTCTACCCGAGGTAGAAAGTTCTAATTGCAATGTCAGCAATCCCAAGAATTTAAAAACTTGAAATTACCTCATTAAATACAAACTATTATGTTGCCTTAGGAATATCTACTGTCTTTCATTAAAAAAATATACAAACAATATTCTACCACTGTCTTAATCCATAATCACTTTTTAAAGAAAAAAAGTAATTCTATGAAATCTGTAATAGAAAAATTAATTCTATTAAATCTGAAATTTAACAACATTTCCTTCTAAAAAGAACACCTGGAGATGATCTCGAGAGCACAATAGTCCATTCTAGACCAGAGGAAAGTGAAGTAGTTTAAGGATAAATGGCTAGGAACTATTTTAATTTAGCAAATGAAAATAGTTTATTTGTAGACAAGAAGAGAATTCTGTTGTTTCATCTGAGAAACAGCTACAGAAATTGCTAATAAATACTACTATAATCAGGAATAGATAAAATAAGCATACACGTAACTAACGAAGTCAAACTGGAAGACAAGCATGAAACACAGATGCTGTGTACAAGAGTGCTGACCAACTTCTTTTTCTTACTGATATTTCCTAATGATTGCTGGATGGTCAGCTTAATTTTTTATAGTTCTGTGGGGATGAAAAAAGTTCTCATGCAGGTGAAACCACATTTAAATGATCTCCAGAGAAATTTACAGCTAGGAATGACATTCTAAGCATGTGGGATTGTGAGATGAAGATCTTTGTTAAATAAAAATGATAAAGATAATATAACGATAAAAGCTATCATTTACTGAGTGCTTATTATTTGCCAGGCAATGCTCTAAATGTTTTATACATTTTTACCTTTGTATTAACAGTAAACTAGTGTGTGAAAAGCAAGGGTTTATACCCAGTAGAGAAGTTACACAATTATGAAGCATCTGAGAATCCCTTGGACTACAAGGAGATCAAATCAGTCAATCTAAAGGAAATCAGTCTTGAATATTCATTGGAAGGACTGATGCTGAAGCTGAAGCTTCAATCCTTTGGTCACCTGATGGGACAAACTGACTCATTGGAAAAGACCCTGATGCTGGGAAAGATTAAAGGCAGGAAGAGAAGGGGACGACAGAGGATGAGATGGTTGGATGGCATCACCGACTCGATCAACATAAGGTTGTGAAAGCTCTGGGAGTTGGGATGGACATTGAGTTGGTGATGCTATCCAACCATCTCATCCCTCTGTTGTCCCCTTCTCCTCCCATCTTCAATCTTTCTAAGTCTTTGTCTTAGTTTTCCAGTAATTGATAACTGATGAAAACAGGGTAATCACTTACTTCAATATGATAGAAGGCATTGGGATTTCAAAAAACTGTTCTCGAATGGGCACAAAGGGCAAGAGGCCAGTGAAGAACAGGCCAAGAATGAGCAGCACACGTTGTAAACTGAAGAGTATAGGAATTTCCGAATTCTAAAAGACACAAACAACATCAGAGGATTATTTCACAACCTTCAAAACTTCCCAAGACTGCATCTTGACATCTGTTTAAAGTATTCCCTAAATCATCAACATCCACTTCCAAACACACCACACTTCGAAATGACTGGTCCTTGACAAATGGGTCAGGAGCTATGCTGGAGTCCTACAGTATAAACCGATACTTAAGTTTCTCCATTCTCCGCTCTCCGCTTCTACAGCACCAGTCCAGTCTGTTGGTGCTAGTCTTTATCACCAGAGATTAAACATACCAAATTTAATGTAATGAGATAAAGAAATAATGATATGAAATATTCAGTAACCTTCTACATATTCAATAATTATACATATTTTTTAAATAGGATATGATACAGATATATGTTAATAGTATTGCAAATATTCACATTTTCATCTTGCAAAACTGAAACTCTATACTAATATTAAACAAATTCCCATATTCCCCTCCCCCAGATCCCCCGTGTCTATCTTTAAAACAAATAAAAATTTTAATAATAAAATATACTGAAAAAAATCATGCAAAAACATATTTTATTTAACATTCAGTCACTTAACAATACATATCTGTTTACTGGCTGCTTAGCTGCGATACAGGGGATGTTTTTTGCGGCATGCAGGAATCCAGTTCTCTGACCAGAGACTAGACCCAGAGTCCCTGCAGTGGAAGGACAGCGTCTTAGCCACTGGACTACCACCAGGGAAGTCTCCATCCACTCTTTTTTGGATTTCTTTCCCGTTTAGGTCATCACAGAGCACTGAGTAGGGTTCCCTGTGCTAGACAGTAGGTTCTTCCTAGTTACCTGTCTTATACATAGTAGCATATATATATGTCAGTCCCAGTCTCCCAATTCAGTCCACCCTCCTCCCATTCTTTCATATTTTTAGCTTCTAGCATCTGGGAGTTAAAGAGCTAATATGAAATTCTTATACATAGTAATTTAAGAATTATAAAAGATGCATGAATTATAGAAGCATATTCATAGTACAAATGACAATTACTGTTGAGACATTCTTCCTTTAGGTGTTTGGAAACTACTGCTGAAATCTTGGGAGTTTTTAAATTCTAAAATGACAGAAGCCCAGAGATGTCTAGAAAAATACATGAATCAAGGGGAACATTCTGTGATTCTGGGCCAAAAGTGAACATGTTATTTTGAAATAATTTAAACTCACAGGAAGTTGTAAGAATATACTAGAGTCCCATTTATTTTTAACTCAGCTGCCCTATCTGTAACCAGATGTATCAAAACCAGGAATTGACAGTGATATGTTACTGTTAAGACTGTCGACCTTACTCAGTTTTCACCGTTTTTAAAACTTGCGTTCATTTGTGCATGTGTATAGTTAGATGCAGCTGTAATCCATGTATAGATATGTGTAATCACCACCTGTCAAGACACAGAACTGCTCCATCACAACAGAGAATCCCCTCCTGCTACCTCCTTAATTAAATAAATATTTAATTTCATGTGCACCATTTTCACTTTACTGAGATAAATGCCCAAGAGTAAGATTGATGATTAATATGCTAAATGTATGGAGAAGGCAATGGCACCCCACTCCAGTACTCTTGCCTGGAAAATACCATGGACGGAGGAGCCTGGTGGGCTACAGTCCATGGGGTTGCTAAGAGTCAGACACGACTGAGTGATTTCACTTTCACTTTTCACTCTCATGCATTGGAGAAGGAAATGGCAACCCACTCCAGTGTTCTTGCCTTGAGAATCCCAGGGACGGGGGAGCCTGGTGGGCTACCATCTATGGGGTCGCACAGAGTCAGACACGACTGAAGCAACTTAGCAGCAGCAGCAGCATGCTAAATGTATGTTTGGTTTTCTAAGAAACTACTCATTTAATTAAGAGTGGCTATTTTATTTTACATTCCCACTAACAATGCATGTGAGATCCAGTTTCTCATCTTCTCTAGCATTTGCTATTATCACTGTTTTTAATTTGAAAAAAAAAAAAATCAAATGATGTAAAAAGGGGCTTCCTTGGTGGCTCAGATGTTAAGGAATCTGTCTGCCATACAGGAGACCCAGGTTCAATCCATGGGTGAGGAAGATCCCCTGGAGAAGACAACAGCAACCCATTCCAGTATTCTTGCCTTGAGAATCCCATGGACAGAGGAGCCTGGCCAGTTACAGTCCTTAGGGTCGCAAAGAGTCAGATACGACTGAACAACTAACACACACACACACACACAGATCAGCAGGTCATGAAGTCTCCAGTATATTATCTTGCTTTTGTCTCAGTTCTATATTCTTGGGGATCTGAAGTCACTCAGCCCATTGATTATTCTGTTCTGTCCTTTTATACACAGATAAATAAGACGTGTTAGAGCCTCATTACTTTTGATTGTACTTTTAATTATAACGGTGCTGATTTTGGGTCTATGCTTTCCTTTGCCAGGAAGGAAGGCCTTTTCAAAAGAATTCTTTGTATTTCAGAATTGCAACCTGTGTCATAATATTCCTTCTGCATCATCACTTGTATTCTGAAAGAGAATCTTCAATGCTTAAGATTTTTTAACTCTTTGTATTTCAAATCCTCTTAGCTGACTATGAGCTAAATTTGCTTGTAGAGGCTTAGTATACCATTTCAAAATATATCCAATTTTTATATTTTCTTCAAACAGAAACATTTCAATTGGTGGATGGCTGTAATATGCTACCTGATAATCTTTTCATACTGTCCATCCTAAAGGAAATCAGTCCTGAATATTCATTGGAAGGACTGATGTTGAGGCTGAAGCTCCAATACGTTCGCCACCTGATGCGAAGAGCTGACTCATTTGAAAAGACCCTGATGCTGGGAAAGATTGAAGGAGAAGGGGACAACAGAGGATGAGATGGTTGGATGGCATCACCGACTCAATGGACATGAGTTTGAGTAAACTCTGGGAGTTGGTGGTAGACAGGGAGGCCTGGAGTGCTGTAGTCCATGGGGTCACAAAGAATCAGACATGACTGAGCGACTGAACTGAACTGAATTGAACCTGATAACCATGATTTAACTCTATTTGGGAAGTAAAGAAAAGCTTGAGTGGTAAAGTTGAAGGACTTAATACTTTCATCAAAATTATGCAAAAAAATTTTGATTACCTAACAAAAACCAGACACTAAAAGACACACATATATACATAATAAAATGAATAACATGTTGGCAAACAACTAATATTATCATGTGAAAATAATAATTCTGTGAGCCAGTCCAATCATAGTGAACTTAACTGCAAGGTCCATTATCTACTAAATCTATTATTTATAAATTCATTATGTCTATTAGTAAACTTCTGGTTAGCTGCTTCCATCCAATACTATCTGTCTTTGTATCAAGGCTATGAAATGAGATACTTTTTAAAAATTATGACTGTAATTACTTAACTTTTATAGACATACAACAACAACAAAGACAGATCATTCTGTATCTTTTTTTTTTTTCATTCTGTATTGTTTTTGAAGCTTACCTCTTTGTAGCACTTTTCTACAATTTCATAGCTGGCATTGCCCCACACTGTTATGTGTTCTCGTCTGTACTGCTTCACCAGTTCTGAAACCTACGTGTGAAAATCCAAAATTTTATTCATGTGACTCTTTGTAAATCCACTTACATGATTTTACTTATAACATGGATTACAACTATCTGCCGGTGCATAGTATAAAAGAACTGATCATTAAATTCAGATTATTTCATAAAATATAAGAAATTACATCTACCATTATATGATTTATCTAATAGAATACAACTGTTTAGTAACTGGACATAAACTAAGTAGAAGTGAAACAAGTGAAACTGGAAGAAGTTAATTACATAAATGCCACAGCCATGGGGGTTCACAGGAGCTCATGCTTATCCATGACTGAGATATGACAAGTCACTCTGAAAACAGGCTTTCCTACAGTAGAGTGATCTCTTCTACCAGGGTAGTATTTAAAACAATGCTGGTCCCTAGAGTATCACATTTCCTTGAACATTATCAATCTATGCAGGCACCTACTCTAGCTGTATGTAGTTCGTGAAACAGGATTGCAACACGTTCAGAGGAGGCAATGCCTTAAGTACCTTCTTAATCAGCAAATTGTTGTTCACTTTGATATCGATGTTAATGGGAGTGTTAGGAAAGGCCTCAAAAACTTCCTTCAGTAATGGAATTCGGTTATCTTTTCCTTCACATTGGCATGCTGAGAAAGCAAGATTTTTAAATGTATTTTTAAAAAATCACTTTTTTGATGATTAGAAAAGTTAAGAGTATGCAGATATAACAGGACATTTACAAAATGATGCAAAGTATAAAGAAGAAAAGAAAAATCATCTAGAAATCCAACAATTTAGATATAACCATTGAGACCATTTGGTGTACTTTCTCTCCTCTTTTTTTCCTATACATAATCTAATGATGTTATAATATAGTGTCCCTTCAGGTTTTAACTTGATCTTTTCACATAAGTAAAAATAAATGTTAGTATACTATATTTATGATTATAAGTTTTCCATTATACTTTTTGAGATAACTGTAGATTCACATGTAGTTTTAAGAAACAATATAGAGATTTATGCAGGGTTTACCCAGATTCCCCAATGGTAACCTTTAGCAAAACTGTTGTATGATATCATAATCATGATATTTACATTGACAGAATCCACAGAGCCTATCCTGCAATTATTATTTTAAATATATTTAAGGGTTTAAAATTTAAGCCTTCTCCTTGAAGGATAACATAATCTGTCACTCCAAAATATGCCATTTTGGCATAAGAAATCTTTTGAAACAAAGGCAATTGAGAAGAAGCAGATACAAGAAAAGTTATCTATGCCCATCCCACATCTGCCTAAAAACAAGACTAAATTGTGCAAAAAATAAGCAGCAACCCTTATCAGTACCAAAGGACTCTATATAACAAACTACTGATTAGTCTTTATATTCCATCAACCCCCCAGTATTTACCTTCCCACCATTTGCCACTCTAGACATTCAAAGTCCTTTTTTCCTTTGTGTTGTCACTTCTCTGAAAATTTACTGAATTTTGTTTGCATAAGATGCTATATAAATTCAGGTTCTAGCCACACCTTTGAGTATTCATCCCTGAGTTTCCTCCATGACACATACACACTAATAAACTTCTGTTTTTCTCGTGTTAATCTTCTTTGTTACAGAGTCCAGATGAGAAACTAAAAGAATAGAAGAAAAAAATTTTTCCTCCCCTAGACCTTACTACTGGAAACTGAGATTGTTTCTAAAGTTTTGCTATGATATCATCAGTGAATTTTTCAGAGACTGTGAATAATATGGTTAGGCAAGGGAAAGGGATGCTAATTCAGTAATGGGTTGAAGAATTATATCAATGCAGTTATTCAATGAAAACTGAGTCATGAAAAATCAGAAGAGGATTTTTAATCATTCTTTTTATTTTCTGAGGATTATTTTATTCTTTCCTTAGTTTCATTTGCTCTAATTACTTATATAATATACTATACATACTATATAACTATTATAAAATTTCCCCTTCCATCTGAAACTTCAATTCCACTAATGTGTGAATAACAAAATTGTGAAAGATCCTTTATTTCATCCTTATTGTACAGCAAACCAAAACAAACAAGCATATCAAAAAAAGTAATTTGAGTCTAAGTTCTAAAACTTTTAAAAACACAGGCTCGTGTGAAAAGCACGGGAATGGGAAAATTTTAAAAAAGGAAAAACATGTTATCATTTTGTCTGTTCTGTATTCTATTCTTACTGCCTTTTTACTATGCTTTATAATTCAGATGGAGCTCTGGGTCATTCTGATGGGACTGTTAATCATTTGGCTTTGACTCCCAGACACAGAGAAAGCACATAACCTTTTAAGCATAAAAATATGGACCACAGGAGATGTTGCCTAAAACGGATCCTGTACTTTTGAACTTATCAGAGGTCCATTTTACGTGAAGAAGATGTGCTTGAGAACAAAGCTAACATGATGAAAATGGAACGAAGAAATGGAAATTAGAGATAGACAAATTATTGCTTGAGCAACTGGAATCAGTTATGTTTGAAGGCATATAACCTCTAGACTTTTTAGTTATGAGAAAACAATTAATTATTCTTGTAAACTTCTCTTAAACTATTTTCAGATGGATTTCTAGTACTGATAACTCAAAGAGTTTGGACTTAGACTATAGAACTGAACTATAAAAATTAATTATGTTAATATACAAAAATTTAGCTACACTTTTTATCTAACCAGCAGCGTTCCTTCCTTAGGAAAATTGCACCTCCTGCATTTCAAATTGTTCTGATTGGACTGTCAAAAACAGGATCTTCTCCTCACTCACTCTCATGAATAGGCAAATGACCTAGGTCTGGCCAATCATAACAGCCTGTCCCTTTATCCACATGAATAGTTCAAGATGGACACATGATCCAAGTCTAGCCAATCAGTACCTTTCCCTAGAACCTTTCATAAGTAAGGTCACAGTACAGGCAGGGGTCATAGTATAGGCAGGATGTGAGTTTATAGTTGTCAGTGATCATATTCCTGCCACATGCCCCAAATCCATCTATTGTAAAAGAAGACCCAAGAGAAGCAGAACAATGGAATAAAGCAAGAGAGTCCTTTTATGTGCCCAAGGATCCCATAATGTTTAATTATGATCCTCTCTAGGATATGATCCACCATATCCTAGAGAGTTAATGGTAAAAATAAATGTCTTCTTTCCCCCTTAAGCTAGTATAAACTGGTCTCTGTTACTTATAATTTAAAAAGTCTGAACGTGATGTTCTATTTGTATACTCCAATATGGCAGCCACTGGCCACATGGGGCTAAATTAAGATGAAATAGGGAACTTCCCTGGTGGCCCAGTGGTTTAAAATTTTGCCGTTTTATTACAGGGGGTGTGGGTTCCACCCCTGGTGTGGGAACTAAGATTTCTCCATACTGCATGGTGTGGCAATTAATAAATAAATAAAATGAAATAAAATTTAAAATTCAGTTACTCAGGTATACTAACCACATTTCAAGTACTCAACAGTCACATGTAGCTATTGACTATTGTATCAGACAGTACAAATGTAGAACATTTCTATCAGTATAGAAAGCTCTATTTAGGCAACGCCATTCTAGCTAAATTTTTGTTAGCTTATTCAATGTGGAAAAACTAATTTCGCAGGTAAAAGAATTACTATAGACAATAGCTATTCACACCTAAGTAAGATGTATGCAAGGATCAACTTAGAAAAAGGTCAGACAAAACCACCTTTGGAAAAGCAACATGACACATTACACAATAAGAATAATATTGAATCAAATAGTGGGAGGGAAACAGGGAAATGAAAATATGCTACGAGAATGTGTGCTAAAGTCATGTGAAGATATTTAAATTAGATGACTCAGTCAGCACAGAATAAAGAGTTGGAGGAAGAAGTCTGTCCCCAATATTGTTCAGGCAGAGAATAACTAGTGGGGAAATACTACCAAAAGGGAAAGAGGAAAATAACATGAAAACATGAACGCTAGATTCAGAGTGTGCTATAGGATGCGCTGGTTGATGAAACACATGAAGTGGCTCTGGAGCATACTAGAACTCTAAAACATCACTACAGTCAAATTTAGATCCAAGCTATGTATTTTTCATGGAAAAGAGGTTATTTCCAAGTAAGCAGGACAGATAAAAATAAACCCTTTGGTTAACACATTTTCATGTTCCTTAAGTTTACTTTTTAATGTAGCCTGTGGTACATCAAAGCACCTTCAAAAAGAAAACACTCAATTCTTAAGTTGTGAACCACAAAGAAAGCAAAAGGCCTAAAATCTGTATTCCTCTGAGAGTTGATTCCCTCTCTCCCTTCCTGTAGTATTTGAAGCAAACAATAGTTCCAGCAGGGGAATAGAAGAGGAAAAAAACTGAACAACTTTCTGCCTAATCTGAGTCAAGTTTTTACAGTACCACATATGTCTGTTTCAAATACAAAAAACCTCATGTTTGAGGCACAGCCTTTAAGCTAATTATGATATGACTTGAATACAATATGAATGAAGGATAATTATTGTTAATCATTAAATCTGAGAGTACATGGCATTGCTACTAACATGCGATTTGAAGAGACTCTGTAGCTACAGGGGCAGTAGAGATAGCTGAACACTGGCTTGGTAAGGACAAGACCTAGTTTCTAGTCCCATGTCTGTCATTTTCTTGTTGTATGACCTTAATCAAGGAAATTTACACATTTAGGATTCAGTTTACTTTGTAACAAGAGGAGACAGGGTTAGATGATTTCAAAGGTCTCTTCCCATTCAAAAGTTTTATGACTTATTTGGGAGATATAAAACCAGGGGAAAAAAATTTTTTTTCTCAAAGCATCTTATAAACTTTGTGACGCTTTGGCTTTGCTCTCTGCAAAGGAAAACTTGGGGAAAACTTCACTTAGGAAATTTTCTTAACTTTTCCAAGTCTGCAATCGATACCAGAACTGAATAGCTTTGCAAGTTACAATCCTACTAATTATAAGAATGAAAGGTGTTTCATCAAATCAGCAAAAGCTTAATAATACTTACTTGGAAGCAAAGTCAAAAAACCCCCCACAAATATCACATTGAAACTTCCTGTAGAGACAGCCCATGCAAACAGGTTTCTGATTTTTATTTGGCTCTTCAAGGTTTTTTCATGGGGTCGCAAAGAGATGGACATGACTTAGTGACTGAACAACAGCAACAACAAGGTTTCTCAATCAAGGAGAAATTATACTGGCCAATTTTAAGTTTAGCTCACAGAGTGGTTACAGGTCTTCTTGAAAATTAGTATCAACAGATCCTTGGCATTTAACCAAGGTTTCAACTATATGCAAGCTTTACCAAGGACCATGACAAGAGCATCATGCAGTTTTCCTGAGTTACATGTGAATCACTCAAAACATGAGGTTGAATTGTCAAGGGAAGGGAGCTCAGCACCTGTAACTCGAGGTGGTGTGTTTTCCATCCTAACGTAACTAACATATTGGACCAACGGACGTGTCTCTTTGTGGGAAGTGTTCCCTCAAAAGAAAAAAGAACAAACTATGTTGCTGATTAGAAAATGAAGATGACTAGGAAATGGATGGTTTACTCGACTAACGGAATTCTCTTACTGATTTAAAATATGGAGTAGCTAAATAACATAGAATGAAAAAATCACAGAATCGGCAAGGATCTGAAAGGGGTCCCTTTAATTTCTTTTCATTTATTCTTCTTATTTATGATGGAATATTTACTACAAGTTATAGTAGTATTCTAGAATTTGAAGCTTTAGAAGTGCAAAGTATCCCTAATAGTATCTGGGTTTCTCATAATTAATATTCAGACTTAAATGAACTAAATTTAGATAGAATGAATCAGTTAATAAATCTTTGGGCATCACCTCAGGTTTTAGATATCCATCAAGAGTTCAGATTTGTAGGCCTGTGCAAACAAGCTTTGAGGGAAAGACTTTTAGTTAGAACTTCTTATCACAAGTTAATATACATGTATTTCTAATTCTCAGCATAAATGAATACACTAAGTATATTCATAAATGAATATGCTAGTGTAAACATTTTGTCTGCAAATGTAAATTATTACCTTTTTGAAACGAGACATCCAGTTTGCCAAGGTAAGGTGGGAGTTCCTTTAAAAGATATGATTGAAAAAAGTTAACTCTCAAAAAATAAAAAGTATTTTAGCATCTTACATTAAGACGTAAAGATTTGCTTCTTTGAAAAATACAAAAATAAAATCTGCAAATGTTTATATAGTAAACTCTTTAGCAGAATAGCCCTGGCAGCAAATTGACCATATAATTACTGACTTTCATGACCTACAGGAAATCTGTACTGATACAAATCATTTGTCAATAATAAATACACAAAGATCTCAGTGGAAAAATATCAGCAGTAGACAGTTCAAAGGGAAAAACAATCACAAAGAAAAAAATCTTCAAACTCATTAATAAGGAAATGCTAATTAAAATTTAATCTAGCAAATCAGGAAATTCTTTAATTATAGTGCCCCAAAATGGTGAGGGTGTAGCAAAATGGAAATTCTTTTAATATCAGATAGAAAAAGTCTTTTAAACATTTTTAGAAACCAAGCTGGCAACAGCAACTTTCAATATATATTAAGAAACCATCAGGAATTCCCTGGTGCTGCTCCCACTGGCTAGGACTCTGTGTTTTTGCTTTGAGGTCCTGGGTTCAATCACTGGTCAGGGAACTAGGTAGGATCTCACAAGTCACATGGCCAAAAAACCCACAACTATAATATTCCTAATTTTTTACCCAATAATTTCCCTGCTGAGAGTTAATTTGTGTGTGTGCATTAGTCGCTCAGCCATGTCTGACTCTCTGCAACCCCATGTACTACAGCCTGTCAGGTTCCTCTGTTCATGGAATTCTCCAGGGTTGCCATTTCCTTCTCCAGGGGATCTTCCCGATCCAGGGATCAAACCCAAGTCTCCTGCATTGCAGATTCTTTACTCTCTGAGCTGCCAGGGAAGCCTGAGAGCTAATTTGGTGAAATAATTTTATTTATTAAAAAAATTTTTTTAAAATGTGGACTATTTTTAAAGTCTTTATTTATTTGTTATAATATTGGTTCAATGTTAGTTTTTTGGCTGCAAGGCATGTAGGATGCCAGCTTTCCAACCAGGGATTGAACCCACACTCTCTGCACTGGAAGCTGAAGTCTTAACCACTGGACCACCAGTGAAGTACCAGGAAATAATTTTAAATATAGAGAAAATTTTATCTTTACAAAACTTTATCTTTACACACATATGAATAGATGTTCAGGGCAATGTTATTCCTAATGGTGAAAGCAGAACTAATTCAAATACCCAACAAACTGGAATGGTTAAAAATAACAATATATCCACTCAGTATAATAACTTCAGTCCTTTGAAATGTTTATGAAAAATAAGCATAGAATCTGAAAAGGCTAAATAATGTATGATTCCAACTGTATGATACTTTGGAAAAAACAAAACTATGAAGACAATAAAACGACCAGTCATTGTCAGGAGTTGGGGAGCAGGAAGGATGAATGGCTAGAGCACAGAGAATTTTTAGGACAGGAAACTATGCTGTTTAACATTATATTAGTGGATACAAGTTATTTTCATGTATGGCATTATCAAAACCTATAGAATATATAACATGCAGAGTGAATCCTAATGCAAGCTGTGAACTCTGGGTGGTGATGATGTGTCAGTGTAGGCTCATCAACTGTAACAAATGTGCCACTATGGAGCAGGATGCTGATAGTTGAGGGAGGCTGTACCTGTGCTAGGGCAGTAAGTATCTGGGAAATATCTACATATTCTGATTAGTTTTGTGTGGATATAACTGTTCTAAAGAACAAAAGTCTATTAAAAAAAAGGAAAAAAATGTATGTCATGCCATAATGTTAAAGTGTTTAAAAATACAATATAAATAATATACAATGAGAACACAACCATGTAAAAGACATTCAGAGTATATATACAGATAGTATCCTGTTGACATAAGTTTTCCTTAGGTGGTAGAATTAGGCATTGTTTTTCTTCCATTTATCAGTTTACTATCATGAGCATATAAACTACTAAAATCAGATTTTTTAAGGGTTTTTTCCTATTCCCGAAGACTAAAACTAGTTCATATATATAATCTGAATCAAATAAATTGTAGAATATTTGCAACAAGTTGAACTTCAGTAGTTTTACATTTGAGCACTTCAGTAATTTTGTTGAAATATTTATCAAAATAAGTCTTCAAATGTATGCAATGAATACAAATTCTCACTGGAAGTCAGAATAGTTTTTTAGTTTTCTTTGACATTTATTAATCTTTAACTTTTTTCTTATTTACTGAAGCACTATCTGGCACTTACTGTTTTAAAAAATCTTATTAAAATACTTATTAGTTATTAGTTTATCATGCATTTTTACTTACACAGTATTTGAGATCCGAGATGTTTACATTGATCCCCGTTGATCTCTTTAGGTTCTCATCATGTGACACTACAACTTGCTCATCTTTTGTGATATGGCAGTCCAATTCCAACATATCAGTTCCAATTGTAACTGCGCTGAAGAAATACGAAGAAAAATAATGACATTATGTTTCAGCAAACATTTAGGATATGTACATTAGATGAAAAAGATCAGAGTGACATCAAAATGCAGAAAACCCCATAATACTAACATTTCCCCTCAAGATTATTTATTATGAATAACTGATATGAAAATATTCTAAGTGAATTTAGAATAAATAAGAGACTCGTGTTGCCTCCTTTCCATAACAAGCAATCCCTAATTTTGGCAACCCAAAATAAAGAAGTTTCCCTTGTGGCTCAGTGGTAAAGAACCTGCCTGCCAGTGCAGGAGATGGATGTATGATCCCCGGGTTGGGAAGATTCCATGGAGAAGGAAATGGCAACCCTGTCCAGTATTGGTGACTGGGAAATCCCACGGACAGAGGAGCCTGGTGAGCTATAGTTCATGGGGTCTCAAAAAAGCTGGACATGACTTAGTGACTAAACAACAACACAAATATAAAGGAAAGAACAGTGGACCAGAAGTTCAGATTTGGGTACCAGTTCCAACTTGGTTATGAACTTTGGGTGTATAACTTTGGCTGTATAACTTTGGGTGAGTAAATGCCCCTCTCTGGACCTATATTTCCACATCTCTAAAATGAAAGCTTAAAGAACAAAAAAAGATGCCCACATCAGCCACTTAAATTTAGCACAGGATCAGAAACTCTATCAGGAAAATTAAGCAAGCAAAAAAAAAAAAAAAAAAG
>SJYW01011444.1:116108-159811 GCA_006410735.1 Raphicerus campestris | reverse complement strand
AAACCCAATAAGAAAAAAAAAAAAAAAAAAAAAAAAAAAAAAAAAGGCACCAAATTTGGAAAAGAAGAAGTAAACTTATTACTTTCTGCAGAGGACAAAGTCTCATGTGTATATACAAAGGTTCCACACACTACTGTCACAACTTAAAAAAAAAACAAACAACCCAGTAAATTTCAATGCAAAACAAAAACACAAAAATCATTTTTATTTCTGTACACTAAGATGAAAATCTGAAAAAGAAATCGTGAAACAATTTCATTTACAACAGCATAAAAAAGAATACAAACTTAGGAATTAACTAAAGAGGCAAAAAGCTTCTACAATGAAAACTACAAAAGACTGTTGAAAGAAATTAAAGAAGATATAAATAAATGCACAGACACCCCATGTTCATGGACAGGAACACTTAATATTGTTAAGATGTAAATACTATATTGATCTACAGATTTAATGCAACTCCTATCAAAATTTCAATGATTTTTTTGCCAAAATAGAAAATCCATCCTAAAATTCATATGGAAGCTCAAATAGCCAAAACAATCTTGAAATAGAACAAAGTTGGAAGACTCACACTTTCTAATTTCAAACTTAACTACAAAGCTTCAAAACAATGTGGTACTAGCATAGAGACAACATACAGACCAAGAGAAGACAAAGTCTAGAAATTTTTGCAGATATGGCCAAATGATTTTTGACAAGGATGCAAAAACTATTCAATAGGGAAAGGGCAGTCATTTCAACCAATGGTGTTGAGAAACCCAGATATTCAAACACGAAAGAATGAATCTGAATTCTTACCTAAAAACATATTCAAACATAAACTTAAAATGAATCAAAGATCTAACTGTAAGACCTAAAGTGGGAAAAAAAAAAAAACTCAGAAGAAAACATACAGAAAAAGCTTCATTGAATTGGACTTGGCAATGACTTATTGGATATGACACCAAAAGCACAGGCAACAAAATTAGACAAATTGAGCTTCTTCAAAATTTTAAAAGTCTATGCATCAAAGGACATTAATAGACAACTCACATCATAAGGCAACTCACAGAATGGGAAAATCACCTATCTATTAACATCTACAATACACACAGAACTCCTAAAATGAAAGAACAAGAAAAACAATCAGAGTAAAAAATGAATAGACATTCTGCAAAGAGGATGTGTCAATAAGCACATGAAAAGATGCTCAATATCATTAATCATTAGAGAAATATAATAAAAATACTTCACTCCATTCAGTTCAGTTCAGTTGCTCAGTTGTGTCCGACTCTTTGCAACCCCATGAACCGCAGCACGTCAGGCCTCCCTGTCCATCACCAACTCCCGGAGTCTACCCAAACCCATGTCCATAGTGTTGGTGATGCTATCCAACCATCTCATCCTCTGTCATCCCCTTCTCCTCCTGCCCTCAATCTTTCCCAGCATCAAGGTTTTTTCAAATGAGTCAGCTCTTCGAATGAGGTGGCCAAAGTACTGGAGTTTCAGTTTCAACATCAGTCCCTCCAATGAATACCCAGGACTGATTTCCTTTTAGGATGGACTGGTTGGATCTCTTTGCAGTTCAAGGCACTCTCAAGAGTCTTCTTCAACACCATAGCTCGAAAACATCAATTCTTCTGCGCTCTGCTTTCTTTATAGGTCAACTCTCACATCCATACATGACTACTGGAAAAATCACAGCCTTGACTAGACGGACCTTAGTTGGCAAAGTAATGTCTCTGCTTTTGAATATGCCATCTAGGTTGGTCATAACTTTCCTTCCAAGGAGTAAGCGTCTTTTAATTTCATGGCTGCAATCACCATCTGCAGTGATTTTGGAGCCCCCCAAAATAAAGTCAGCCACTGTTTCCACTGTTTCCCTATTTGCCGTGAAGTGATGGGACCAGATGCCATGATCTTAGTTTTCTGAATGTTGAGCTTTAAGCCAACTTTTTCACTCTCCTTTTTTACTTTCATCAAGAGTCTCTTTAGTTTTTCCTCACTTTTGCTAGAGGGTGGTGTCATCTGCATATCTGAGGTTATTGATATTTCTCTAGGCAATCTTGATTCCAGCTTGTGGTTTTTCCAGCCCAGCGTTTCTCATGATGTACTCTGCATATAAGTTAAATAAGCAGGGTGACAATATACAGCCTTGCTGTACTCCTTTTCCTATTCACTCCCATTCAAACGGCTATTAATAAAAAAAGAGGGAAGGAAGGAAGAGAAGAAAAGAAAAACAAATGCCACAATACTGACAATCCTTGCAGACATTATGCTAGGTGAACAAAAGCAAAAATACAAATATTTTTTGATTCTTCTTATACAAGGTACCTAGGACAGTTTATTTAACAAAGTATAATGGTGGTTATTTCAAATGCTAAAAGATGATGTTCTTAAAGAGTTACACTCAATATGCCAGAAAATTCGGAAAACTCAGCAATAACTACAGGACTGGGAAAGGTCAGTTTTCATCCCAATCCCAAAGAAGGGCAATGCCAAAGAATGTTCAAACTACCACAGTTGACCTCATTTCACATGCTAACAAGGTAATGCTCAAAATCCTTCAAGCTAGTTTTCAGCAGTACATGAACCGAGACTTTCCAGATGTGCAAGCAGGGTTTAGAAAAGGCAGAGGAACCAGATATCAAATTGCTAACATCCATGGGATCATAGACAAAACAAGGAAATTCCAGAAAAATATCTACTTCTGCTTCAGTGACTACATTAAAGCCTTTGACTGTGTGGATCACGATAAACTGTGGAAAATTCTTGAACAGACGGGAATCCCAGACCATCTTGCCTGTCTCCTGAAGACTGTATTCAGGTCAAGAAGCATCAGTTAGACCTGGACATGGAACAACGAACTGGTTCAAAATTTGGAAAGGAGTATGTCAAGGCTGTATACTGTCACTCTGCTTATATATTGAGAGTGTATCATGTGAAATGCCAGGCTGGATGACTCACAAAAGCTGGAATCAAGACTGCTGGGAGAAATATCAGTAACCCAAGGAGGCAGATAACACCACCCTAACAGAAAGCAAAAAGGAACTAAAGAGCTTCTTGATGAAGGTGAAAGAGGAAGGTGAAAAAGCTGGCATAAAACTGAACATTCAAAAACGAAGATCATGGCATCCAGTCACATCACTTCATGGCAAATAGATGGGGAAAAAAATGGAAACAGTGACAGACTTTATTTTCTTGGGCTCCAAAATCAGTGAGGACAGTGACTGCAGCCAGGAAATTAAGACACCCGTTCCTTGGAAGAAAAGCCAGGACAAACGTAAACAGCATATTGAGAAGCAGAGAAATCACTTTGCTGACAAAGCTCTATATAGTCAAAGTTATGGTTTCTCCATAGTCATGTGCAGATGTGAGAGCTGGGCCGTAAAGAAGGTTGAGTGCTGAAGAACTGATGCTTACAAACCGTGGTGCTGGAGAAGACTCTTGAGAGTCCCTGGGACTGCAAGGAGATCAAACCAGTCAATCCTAAGGGAAATCAACCCTGAATATTCATTGGAAGGACTGATGCTAAAGCTGAAGCTCTAATACTTTAGCCACCTGATGCAAAGAACTGACTCACTGGAAAAGACCCTGATGCTGGGAAAGATTGAGGGCAAGAGGAGAAGGGGGCGAAAGAGGATGAGATGGTTGGATGGCATCACTGACTCAGTGGTCATGAGTTTGAGCAAACTCTGAGAGATAGTGAAAGACAGGGAAGCCTGGCGTGCTACAGTCCATGGGTTCTCAAGAATCAGACACGACTGAGCAATTGAACAACAACAATGGTGGTTACCAGGGCTGTGGGGCGAGGAGGTTGGGGAGTTATTTAACAGGTACAGAGTTTTAATATGATATGATTAAAAAGTTCTGGAGGCAAAAGCTACAAATGTCTAGATATAAGATAAATACATACATGGATGTAATGTATAGCATAATGAATATAGCTAACTGTTGTGATGATATACAGCAAAACTGTTGAGAGTAAATCCTAAGAGTTCTTTTCACAAGGAGAATTTTTTCCTTTATTCTTTTTATTCTATTGATAAGAGAGGATGAAGGTTAGCTGAACCTATTGTGGTAGTCATTTCACAATATATGTAAATTAAACCATCATATTGTATGCTTTAAATTTGTATAGTGATTGTATGTCAATTATTTCTCAAAAAAAACCTGAAAAAAATTGTTGTAGAAATGGATTGTGGTGATGGTTGTATAACAGTGTGATATACTTAATGCCACTGACCTGTACACTTAAAAACGGTTAACATGCCAACTTTTATGTTATGTACATTTTACCATGATAAAACAGAAATATTTTAATTGTCTTTCAAAAAAGAAAAGACTTGAAAAGATCAGAACAGATAATTGCTAAGGTTTCTTTCCCCCTAANCCTAAATTCCATATATATGTGTCAGTATACTGTATTGGTGTTTTTCTTTCTGGCTTACTTCACTCTGTATAATCGGCTCCAGTTTCATCCATCTCATTAGAACTGAGTCAAACTTATTCTTTTTAAGGGCTGAGTAATACTCCATTGTGTATATGTACCACAGCTTTCTTATCCAATCATCTGTTGATGGACATCTGGGTTGTTTCCATGTCCTGGCAATTATAAATAATGCTGCAATGAACATTGGGGTACATGTGTCTCTTTCATTTCGGGTTTCCTCGGTGTATATGCCCAGCAGTGGGATTGCTGGGTCATAAGGCAGTTCTATTTGCAATTTTTTAAGGAATCTCCACACTGCCCTCCATAGTGGCTGTACTAGTTTGCATTCCCACCAACAGTGTAAGAGGGTTCCCTTTTCTTAAACTGTGGAAAATTCTTGAACAGACGGGAATCCCAGACCATCTTGCCTGTCTCCTGAAGACTGTATTCAGGTCAAGAAGCATCAGTTAGACCTGGACATGGAACAACGAACTGGTTCAAAATTTGGAAAGGAGTATGTCAAGGCTGTATACTGTCACTCTGCTTATATATTGAGAGTGTATCATGTGAAATGCCAGGCTGGATGACTCACAAAAGCTGGAATCAAGACTGCTGGGAGAAATATCAGTAACCCAAGGAGGCAGATAACACCACCCTAACAGAAAGCAAAAAGGAACTAAAGAGCTTCTTGATGAAGGTGAAAGAGGAAGGTGAAAAAGCTGGCATAAAACTGAACATTCAAAAACGAAGATCATGGCATCCAGTCACATCACTTCATGGCAAATAGATGGGGAAAAAAATGGAAACAGTGACAGACTTTATTTTCTTGGGCTCCAAAATCAGTGAGGACAGTGACTGCAGCCAGGAAATTAAGACACCCGTTCCTTGGAAGAAAAGCCAGGACAAACGTAAACAGCATATTGAGAAGCAGAGAAATCACTTTGCTGACAAAGCTCTATATAGTCAAAGTTATGGTTTCTCCATAGTCATGTGCAGATGTGAGAGCTGGGCCGTAAAGAAGGTTGAGTGCTGAAGAACTGATGCTTACAAACCGTGGTGCTGGAGAAGACTCTTGAGAGTCCCTGGGACTGCAAGGAGATCAAACCAGTCAATCCTAAGGGAAATCAACCCTGAATATTCATTGGAAGGACTGATGCTAAAGCTGAAGCTCTAATACTTTAGCCACCTGATGCAAAGAACTGACTCACTGGAAAAGACCCTGATGCTGGGAAAGATTGAGGGCAAGAGGAGAAGGGGGCGAAAGAGGATGAGATGGTTGGATGGCATCACTGACTCAGTGGTCATGAGTTTGAGCAAACTCTGAGAGATAGTGAAAGACAGGGAAGCCTGGCGTGCTACAGTCCATGGGTTCTCAAGAATCAGACACGACTGAGCAATTGAACAACAACAATGGTGGTTACCAGGGCTGTGGGGCGAGGAGGTTGGGGAGTTATTTAACAGGTACAGAGTTTTAATATGATATGATTAAAAAGTTCTGGAGACAAAAGCTACAAATGTCTAGATATAAGATAAATACATACATGGATGTAATGTATAGCATAATGAATATAGCTAACTGTTGTGATGATATACAGCAAAACTGTTGAGAGTAAATCCTAAGAGTTCTTTTCACAAGGAGAATTTTTTCCTTTATTCTTTTTATTCTATTGATAAGAGAGGATGAAGGTTAGCTGAACCTATTGTGGTAGTCATTTCACAATATATGTAAATTAAACCATCATATTGTATGCTTTAAATTTGTATAGTGATTGTATGTCAATTATTTCTCAAAAAAAACCTGAAAAAAATTGTTGTAGAAATGGATTGTGGTGATGGTTGTATAACAGTGTGATATACTTAATGCCACTGACCTGTACACTTAAAAACGGTTAACATGCCAACTTTTATGTTATGTACATTTTACCATGATAAAACAGAAATATTTTAATTGTCTTTCAAAAAAGAAAAGACTTGAAAAGATCAGAACAGATAATTGCTAAGGTTTCTTTCCCCCTAAGATTTTATGACTGATACAGAAAGTATACCACAGTGGTTAAGAGAACAAACATTGAAAAGAGAAAAAAAAAAAGGTAAATATGTGAGGTACTGGATGTGTTAATTAACTTAGTGAGAATCCTTTCACAATGTATACATACTTATCATTCATCACATTGTGACACTTTGAATACATTAAAATGTTGTCAATTATACTTCAATAAAGCTGGAAAAAAAAAAAAAGCACAGACACAGGGGCCTGCGTTCAAATCCTGACTCTGCTACTTACTTAGGCAGTTATTTAGCTCCTCTAAGTTTATTTGCAAAACAGTGATAACGTTAGCTCTCTACATCTCCTTCCTACCTTGCTCCTATACTCCAAGCAGCCTCATGCTCTAAATATTTCTTTTGCCTGAAATGTCTTTCATAGAAAAACAACATACAATAAAATAACAGACACAAGCTTGAACAGGCACTTCTCGAGTGAGAATTTCTAACTGGCCAGTAAGTTTATGAACAAGTGTTCAACATAAAAATTCCACAGGGGAACAGAAATTAAAACCACAATGAGACAGCACTATATACCCAACAGAATGCCTAAAATTAAAAGGAATGATATTAAGTTAGCAAGACAGTGGTGCAATTGGAACACTCGTATATTGCTGATGGGAGTGTAAGTTTGGTAAAATCCTTTGAAAAATATCCACCTACCTTATGACAACCTCTGGAGAAGGGAACAGCAATCCACTCCAGTGTTCTTGCCTGGAGAATTCCATAGACAGGGAGGCCTGGTGGGCTATAGTCCATGGGGTCGCAAGGAGTCGGACATGACTGAGTGGCTTAACACACACACACCCTATGACACAGCGATTCAGCTTCTGCTAAGTGTGTATCTTCTGAGAGAGATGAACTCATTTGACCATTAAAAAACATGTACAAGATTATTTCACACCTCATGGATGCATTTTACAGATGTAAATTGAAAGAAAGAAAAGCCAATGACAAAAGTATAAATACTGCATGATTACATTTATGTTATCAGGAACAGAAAAAAGTCAATCGATTGTAATAGAAATTAAAATAATGGTTATCTAGGGGAAAGGAGTACAGACTGGGAGAGGCCACAAGGGTGCCCTTAGAGGTGCTAGAAATGTTCTATACTTTTATTTGGGTGGTGATCACAAGGGTGTATATTATTATTTGGGGTTGTGCATATTAGCAAATGTATATTACACACACTACAGTAGCAGCTTAAATAATTAAAAAAATATTTATTTGGGTGTGCCAGGTCTTATTAATACCTGCAGCTTGTGGAATCTAGTTTCCCCACCAGGGACTGAACCTGGGCCTCCTGCACTGGGAGCAGGGAGTCTTAACCACTGGACCACCAGGGAAGTCCCACAATCACCAGGGAAGTCCCACAATAACAGTTTTTTTAAAGTCTTTCTTTTTCCCCTTGTCTGCTAACTCTTACTTGTTCTCTAGGTGTAAGCTAAGAAACTAGCACTTCAGGACACCTTCTCTAATCCTGCCCTGCCCCCAGCATCCCAAGACTGGATTTTGTAGCCTATTTACCAATTATTTGCTAAACTGCCAGGACTTCCTGTACCACCTGTGTTTACTAAGTCAGAGTACCTACCGCACTCTTTTGAATATATGTATTTATCTTTCCCTACTTGCCCAATTAAACAGAAAGGGCTTTTGGACCATGGCTCGTTTTCTGTTGTATTCCTAGTGCCTTGGCACAGGGTGGCTCACAGCATGTACTGAATTAATAAATGAAAAGAGACAGCTCTCAGTATATGTAAAAAGCCTACATAGCACTTTATGAATCAATTACCACAGATGACATTTTCAAGATGAAAAAGAAAGTAAACGTAGGTGGGGCAGGGAGAGAGTTTTAGGAAAAAAAGAAACCTTTCCTTTTTTTAAAATTCAAGATGGAAAGAGTAAGAGCTGAGTGAGCAGAGTGAGGAAGCAGGAAGAAAAAAACATAAAAGTAGGTAAATTACAGTTTGTATAATATATTCCCATACATTTAAATTGTTTCCCAGTGTTTGTGCATAAGGTCATGTCACTACAACTGGATACTGAATTCCTAGTGAGGAAGGGAATCTGTTCTATACTTTCCAACGTTCACAATGTTGGGTATGTTGCAGGTAACCACACATTTTTAAACAAGCAGAATGAAGCTATGTTTGGGTTACCAATATCCACCAACTACCTAAATATTCATCAGTGATGATCCGTTGTCGTCGTTCAGTAGCGTAGTCGTGTCTGACTCTTCGTGACCCCATGGACTGCAGCAGGCCCGCCTCCCTGTCCCTCACCATCTCCCAGAGTTTGTCCACGTTCATGTTCATTGCATTGGTGATGCCGTCCAGCCACCTCATCCTCTGAAGCCCTCTTCTCCTTCTACCCTCAATCTTTCCCAGCATCAAGGACCTTTCCAATGAGTTGTCTGTTAGCATCAGATGGCCAAAATACTGCAGCCTCAGCTTTAGCATCAGTCCATAGTGATGATCCAAAGCCACAATGAATTGTTTAGTTGCTAAGTCATGTCCGACTCTTTTTGCAACCCTATGGGCTGTAGCCCGCCAGGCTCCTCTGTCCATGGGATTTCCCAAACAAGAATACTGGAGTGAATTGCCATTTCCTTCTCCAGGGAAATAAATCTTCCCAATCCCCGTGTCTCTTGTGTCTCCTGCACTGTCAGGCAGATTCTTTACCATAGAGCCACCTGGGAAGCCCTAGTGAGCATCATACTTCAAAGAATAAAGCATTCACATGGAATGGCATTGTGGATATCTAAATGAAAAAAAAGTAGGCATGGTATGATTCCTCTGATGTAAAATAAAGTGTGTGTGTGTATGTATACACTTTATATGCCTGGGGAGAATTGTCTTACTTGATGTACCTCTGATAATCCAACCCCATCAGCATCCCACTCCAAAAGAACCAATGGCCACTTGCTGCCATGTGCCAAAGTCTCACACTGCTTTCCTATTTCTTAAATAATTTTTCCTTTTAGTGCTCTGATTATCACCAGATACTAAGAGAAAAAAAACCTGGCTCATTAATATAATTCTTACCAAGACAGTAAATAACTGTTAACCATATGTGTCCTCTTCTAAAGAACATCCACCTTTGAAAAAGACTGTTTGCAATTGTGTGTTTGCTAGAACCACAGATGTGTAAAAATAGAATCTAAAAATAGGCAAAAATAGGTTTTAGATTGGTAAAAGTATTTTTCTATATTTAAAATGTTCCTTAAATATTGTTATACTGTGTATAGCTTTTAGTTTTTTTTTTTTTTTTTTTAAAGAATAAAAGGGGACTTCTCTGGTGGTGCAGTGGATGGGAATCTGCCTGCCAGGGTAAAAGCAAGGGTTATCTATATTATCCTGTATTTAAATCTATATTTCCCTGTATTTAAAAATACCTATACATATTACCTAAGAAATCTTTCTAAGTATGAAGTTTGCCTTTAGCTGAAATGTTGGCTGTTTTTAGAAATGTTTAGGAATTATACAGAAAATATTTTTTATTTATTTTATGCTAACCTCTTATTAAGAAGCTAATAATCAAAAATTTAGGACAACAGTAAGTGTATCTAGGACAATCTGTAAATTATTCTAATAAAGTCATCTCAAATTTGATACACAAATAGCTAGAATACAGCGAGAAAAGAAAACTATTTTTAAAAATCATTTTAGCCTTCAAACTTTCCCACAAATAACATGTATCTACTTCAACTGAAACACCAGACATTTTATAGCAGAATTTCTGATAAGCTGATGACAAACACAGAAAAAAGATAGGGAAGGCAAGATTTCAATACTTCTGGAAAAAGAAAAGAAAAACTAACTCTAAAAGAAGAAGTGAAATTACTTCAAACTCCACAAAAACTATGTGTCAAAACTTACAACAGACTCTATGTTAAAGAATTCATTTGAATCTCATGTCTTCCTCAAAACACTGAGGTTATAGTATTTCCACTTCAGAGATAATTAGTATTGTATTAATCAGACATTGTAAAACATTTTACCATGAGAATCAGGTCACCGATTAATTACTTTGATTGTCTGCCAACTTACGCTTCCAGCTATTGCTAATACAATTTGCTTCTTTCTTTTACCATTCATATTAATACCACAGGGATCAAACTGTCCTATGGGTATTCACAACAGCAGCCTGGTTTAATAACCTAGTTTTATTAGCTCTTAAGAACCACACTTTACATACTCAAGGGTTTATAGGCTGTGTGTGTGTGAGTGTGTGTGTCTATCTTTGTAGTACAATTTTTTAGTTTTCGGTTCCATGCTTATTATAAATGGGGTTCTGCCTCTAACTTCTGTTTAACAGTCAGCTTTGCTCCTGAGTGCTCCATTCCATGTACCATTCAGTAATTGACTAGTGAGAGCCTATTAGTACCAGAGCTAGATCCAGGGACTGAGATCAATATGGAAAATTCTTATTCTCAGAGAATCCTAGAAGAGCCATATTTATAACTTAAGAAAGAAAGAGAAGTGAAGTCGCTCAGTTGTGTCTGACCCTTTGTGACTCTATGGACTGTAGCCTGTCAGGCTCCTCCGTCCATGGAATTTTCCAGGCAAGGATGCTGGAGTGGGTTGCCATTTCCTTCTCTAATTCATAACTTATGGTGTCTGTAAAATCATTTTTTAAATTTATTTACTTATTTTTTGGCTGCACTGGGTCTTCATTGCTGCATGTGGGCTTTCACTAGCTGTGGCAAGTGGGGTCAGTAGTTATGGCATGTGGGCTTAGTTGCCCTGTGGCATGTGGAATCTTCNTCCGTTGTCGTCGTTCAGTAGCATAGTCGTGTCTGACTCTTCGTGACCCCATGGACTGCAGCAGGCCCGCCTCCCTGTCCCTCACCATCTCCCAGAGTTTGTCCACGTTCATGTTCATTGCATTGGTGATGCCGTCCAGCCACCTCATCCTCTGAAGCCCTCTTCTCCTTCTACCCTCAATCTTTCCCAGCATCAAGGACCTTTCCAATGAGTTGTCTGTTAGCATCAGATGGCCAAAATACTGCAGCCTCAGCTTTAGCATCAGTCCATAGTGATGATCCAAAGCCACAATGAATTGTTTAGTTGCTAAGTCATGTCCGACTCTTTTTGCAACCCTATGGGCTGTAGCCCGCCAGGCTCCTCTGTCCATGGGATTTCCCAAACAAGAATACTGGAGTGAATTGCCATTTCCTTCTCCAGGGAAATAAATCTTCCCAATCCCCGTGTCTCTTGTGTCTCCTGCACTGTCAGGCAGATTCTTTACCATAGAGCCACCTGGGAAGCCCTAGTGAGCATCATACTTCAAAGAATAAAGCATTCACATGGAATGGCATTGTGGATATCTAAATGAAAAAAAAGTAGGCATGGTATGATCCCTCTGATGTAAAATAAAGTGTGTGTGTGTATGTATACACTTTATATGCCTGGGGAGAATTGTCTTACTTGATGTACCTCTGATAATCCAACCCCATCAGCATCCCACTCCAAAAGAACCAATGGCCACTTGCTGCCATGTGCCAAAGTCTCACACTGCTTTCCTATTTCTTAAATAATTTTTCCTTTTAGTGCTCTGATTATCACCAGATACTAAGAGAAAAAAAACCTGGCTCATTAATATAATTCTTACCAAGACAGTAAATAACTGTTAACCATATGTGTCCTCTTCTAAAGAACATCCACCTTTGAAAAAGACTGTTTGCAATTGTGTGTTTGCTAGAACCACAGATGTGTAAAAATAGAATCTAAAAATAGGCAAAAATAGGTTTTAGATTGGTAAAAGTATTTTTCTATATTTAAAATGTTCCTTAAATATTGTTATACTGTGTATAGCTTTTAGGTTTTTTTTTTTTTTTTTTTAAAAGAATAAAAGGGGACTTCTCTGGTGGTGCAGTGGATGGGAATCTGCCTGCCAGGGTAAAAGCAAGGGTTATCTATATTATCCTGTATTTAAATCTATATTTCCCTGTATTTAAAAATACCTATACATATTACCTAAGAAATCTTTCTAAGTATGAAGTTTGCCTTTAGCTGAAATGTTGGCTGTTTTTAGAAATGTTTAGGAATTATACAGAAAATATTTTTTATTTATTTTATGCTAACCTCTTATTAAGAAGCTAATAATCAAAAATTTAGGACAACAGTAAGTGTATCTAGGACAATCTGTAAATTATTCTAATAAAGTCATCTCAAATTTGATACACAAATAGCTAGAATACAGCGAGAAAAGAAAACTATTTTTAAAAATCATTTTAGCCTTCAAACTTTCCCACAAATAACATGTATCTACTTCAACTGAAACACCAGACATTTTATAGCAGAATTTCTGATAAGCTGATGACAAACACAGAAAAAAGATAGGGAAGGCAAGATTTCAATACTTCTGGAAAAAGAAAAGAAAAACTAACTCTAAAAGAAGAAGTGAAATTACTTCAAACTCCACAAAAACTATGTGTCAAAACTTACAACAGACTCTATGTTAAAGAATTCATTTGAATCTCATGTCTTCCTCAAAACACTGAGGTTATAGTATTTCCACTTCAGAGATAATTAGTATTGTATTAATCAGACATTGTAAAACATTTTACCATGAGAATCAGGTCACCGATTAATTACTTTGATTGTCTGCCAACTTACGCTTCCAGCTATTGCTAATACAATTTGCTTCTTTCTTTTACCATTCATATTAATACCACAGGGATCAAACTGTCCTATGGGTATTCACAACAGCAGCCTGGTTTAATAACCTAGTTTTATTAGCTCTTAAGAACCACACTTTACATACTCAAGGGTTTATAGGCTGTGTGTGTGTGAGTGTGTGTGTCTATCTTTGTAGTACAATTTTTTAGTTTTCGGTTCCATGCTTATTATAAATGGGGTTCTGCCTCTAACTTCTGTTTAACAGTCAGCTTTGCTCCTGAGTGCTCCATTCCATGTACCATTCAGTAATTGACTAGTGAGAGCCTATTAGTACCAGAGCTAGATCCAGGGACTGAGATCAATATGGAAAATTCTTATTCTCAGAGAATCCTAGAAGAGCCATATTTATAACTTAAGAAAGAAAGAGAAGTGAAGTCGCTCAGTTGTGTCTGACCCTTTGTGACTCTATGGACTGTAGCCTGTCAGGCTCCTCCGTCCATGGAATTTTCCAGGCAAGGATGCTGGAGTGGGTTGCCATTTCCTTCTCTAATTCATAACTTATGGTGTCTGTAAAATCATTTTTTAAATTTATTTACTTATTTTTTGGCTGCACTGGGTCTTCATTGCTGCATGTGGGCTTTCACTAGCTGTGGCAAGTGGGGTCAGTAGTTATGGCATGTGGGCTTAGTTGCCCTGTGGCATGTGGAATCTTCCTGGACCGGGGATTGAATCTGTGTCCCCTGCAATGGCGGGCAGATTCTTAACCATAACTGGACCACCAGGGAAGTCCATTAAATTATTATTTTACAAGCCAGATTAAATAACTTTTTTAAACTGTGAAATATAATTATTTCTCTTTGTCAGTACTAATTATTTGTTTAGCCCTACTATAATAAATACATGATGAATTAATTTTCCATGTACTCTTAAGCTCCTTTCAGTTTCCTAGATGTATCTTGTCCATATAACCTTACATTTTAATCTCAAACATTTCATATTTTTAAAAGGAGCTTCTTCCTCTCCACCAAATGATAGCTTTTCTAGTCCTGATATCTTTTCAATTTTCTGGTTAATTTTAACCAGGCCTCCCATACCAACTATTTATACTTTCTTTAATATCATCTTTACCTCCATGTCATAATATACATGCTTTTTCAATATACACAGATATCAATATATAAATAAGATTTAAATATATGTAACAAATAAGATCTAAGTTTTAGTTGCTCATTGTATTTTCACTATCTCTTCTTCAACTACTTATCCTATCAAGGAGAAACTATACTTACGCACAGTGTCTGTCTTTTGCCAATTATAGATTATAACTTAATTTTTTTCATATACAATACTTTGAAAATAGTATACATAAACAGTTTTTTCTTGTTGTTCATGAAGTAGGTATATTTTAAAAAACCTTTCTTAGTGTCCTAGTGGTTAAATATTTATAAATGAAAATACAATTATAAAAAGTACTTATTGACAATATCCTGATGCATTAGACAAAACAAAACAAAAACCCAAATCATTACTATCACCACCACCATCAAAAATATTTTTTTTAAGTTTAAAATTAAAGCCTATTTGGTTTAGGTTTTATATAAATTCCAAAGTCAATTAGCAAACAGCCATACAATGAAAGAGTTAAACAGCCTTAATATATGGAAGAGGTGCTTTCTTCTTTTAAAGTGCCAGAAAAACCTCCAAAAAACTAAAGTTATAGAAAGCTACCACATGATAGAGAAGGCTGTGGTACTTTTCAATAGTTACTGCTTGAACAAAACAATATAAAAACAAACTGCTTGAAGATAGGAAATGAAATGTCGTATCCAGCAGGTAAAAATCATCTAAATTAGATATTCTTTGAATATAAAAAAATTTTCAAGGGATCAAAATCTTCAAAGATAAAAAAAATATTTAGGTACCACCCTTAGAAATAATGTATTATACAAATGCATCATCCTTAGAAATAGCTTATTATACAACCCAGTGGCTTAATTTCATAAATAAGACTGGCTGGTAAAGATTTAGCAAAAATACATGGAGAAAAACTTACAAAATAACATATTTTTACATAGAGAATGCTAAAACCACTCAGTCATGAGCAGTTTTTCCCCCAAGTAAAAATATATCACTACATCACAGGCAAAAAGGATCTGATAAATGATAGTCAATGTAGGTGTGTGTGGGTGTGTATGTATGTGTGTGTGAATCACAGTGAAAATTGTTCACATAAAATTAAATATATAGTTACAGGAGCTAGCTACATAATCTCAGTAGAGAAGATAAAGTAATTTACATTATTCTGCTTCACCATCAGTGGCAGGAAGAAAGAATTTGCATTTTAGAGCTGTAAGAGACTTGAGATTACAGTCAAAAGGCATCATATTTTAGAGGAGGAAGAATAAGCAATGCCAAATATAGGAGGATAGGATTTAGACAAAATGACTATGGAAAAGCAGTACCTTGGGACCTGAAAACAGGAAAAAAACTTAAGTGTCTTTGAATGATGAGAAGTAGAACTAAACCTTAAGCCAAGTTATCCTGATTTATTAGCCCCAATTGTGTACATTAAAATGGTTAAAAATTATATAAGAAAATATTTTCCTTAGTAAATATGGATAGTAATGTTTTTCATGGGGGTTAACTTGCCAAGTTTCCTATCTTATTTTTCAGGGAAAAGAAAACAGTGTTCTCAGCATTATCACAGACTGATGATAAGCAATTACTTTAAGACCAAGAACAATGTAGCAATCCGCTTTCGTTCTTGTCTCTCCTGCTGTTTCCCTGTGAGGTGCTCTAAAAGACCTTCATGGGAAATATGAATAATTCAAAAACTGGAAAAAATAATTTACCTTAAAAAAAAAAAAAAGATCAATTACTCCTAAGGCTTCAAAGAAGAAAGGCCAGATAACAGGTCCAGGTCTGTGGAAGAATTACTGAGTGGACACACAATCCTCCACATAAACAAGAGCCAATGTAACAGTGTTTCCCTTTTCTCCTTTTCTCTGAGACTAATTAGCATTATGCACAGTATGTGCCTTGTTACAAACGTCTTCTTTCAGCTCTGGCACTATAGTGCCAAACCTCAAATCTAGTTTTTCAGTTAAGCAGAAGACAAACACTTGTTAAAACACTTCAGACTAACTAAAAAAAAATATTTTAATAAAACAGAAACAACTATCACAAGCGGATGGTATATGTATACTACACTTACTCTGTGAATCATCACTTTAATGATAAACTGTAAAAGAATGCCTTTTTATATACTTACTGTTGAAAGGCTGCCATTGTATTCTCCAAATTTTCTCCAGCACCTGTGAAAACATTAAATTGAGGCTAATTTGAATATTTTATTTTTCCCCAAATTCACCTTATGTAAGATATTTTAAGTAAATCATACATTTGGTACATATGAGGTAGATATTACAAGTGTTTTAAAGAATGTAAAGGCATTTTGCATTGTTTTTAGGGGCACCAGGAAGAATCAGAGCTTCCCAGGTGGTTCAATGGTAAAGAATCCACCTTGGTTAAGAATCCACCTGCCAAGGCAGGAGATGCAGGTTTGATCCCTAGGTCGGGAAGATACCCTGGAGGAGGAAATGGCAACCCACTCCAGTATTCTTGCCTGGGAGATCCCATGGACAGAGGAGCCTGGCCGGTTACAGTCCATGGGTCGCAAAGAGTCGGACACCACCGAGTGACTGAGTACAGCACTGCGCCGCAGAGGAAGAGTCAAAGATCAAAACACAGTCACAGCAAGCAGGTTAGAAGAACCTAAATGATTTTTAAATGTATTAAACAGTACAGTAAAAATATGCACCCTTAAAATAAATTAATTTTTAAAAAAATGCATCATAACTAATGGCATTAGATTCAATGAAATAGTGAATATTTGGTAAAACTAAAAGATTATTGCACTGTTATTACTATTCCCATCATATAGTAACTGGTGCTTCCACCTACTGAAGTAATAAGTAATAGTGAAATTACAAAAAAGGACACAGATAAGAAGTATCTAATTGCCTCATTTAGCTAATATTATAAACTAGGTAGACTCAATTAGCATAAAATATGCAAGCCATAAGTTTTTAGATATTTTAAAACTAAAAGACTTTGGTATTACTAAATAATTAATGGAATGCACAGGAAAAATACTTTGGAAATATTTTTCCAAATATTTTTGAAAAACAGCCAGTTTTTCTTAACAAAAATAAGCACTTCAAGTTTATGGTACTGTTCAAGTAACAGCATTACAATGTTTTATATACAATAACATCAGAACATAGTTGCAAGGGTATTCAATTTTTCTCCTTTTATATTGTTAGATTATATTTTTTATCATAATCTAATTAATAATGAACAGAAACATAAAGTATGAAGAAATAAATATGTTAACCTAATGTTCTAAAAATTATATCAATTCGGCATAGAGAAAGGGACACCCTCGTGAAAAAAGCCTCTTTGACTTTAGGTTCATTTTTGTAGAGCTGATGCATAACAAAAGACTGATGAAGCAAATACAGAGAATAAAGTTTTTTTCCAAAGAAAGTGGTCTTTTTGAGGTTAACTGATTTTTAAAAGTCCAGTCAGTGCCTACCTATCTTAGTCAAAAACTACCGAAATATATTATACACAGGTAATATTCAAGAACAAAGCACTCAAGAATACCACCAAAAAGAAAAAAGTACTAAAATGGTTATTCGTAGATTAGGTTAAACTACTGACTGACTGTTGTGACAGAAAGCAAGCAAGTTAATAGGACGCAGAAGCCAATTTGAAAGAGCTCTCACTGGCCAAACCTGAGACAAGGTCAGAATGAATGATGACAATAACAGACTTTAAACCACTGAACAAAATAGGATATTCTGAATCCATTTTAATAAATGGGTTTAAAGTCCAATAAGGAGTGGGGTGTTTATGTAGGTTTATTTTCCTACAAAAATACTCATTACAAAGAGAAAAAGAGTAACTTTACAACGTTAAGTCTGGCATCTCCCACTTTCACTAAGTGATCAAAGTCATCATTGTTAGTTCTTTCAAGCTGACTTCTCTGTCCTTTTAATTTCCTTGCTTTTGAGTACAATAAATAATCAGTATTGGAATTCCCTGGTGGTCCAGTGGTTAAGACACTGAGATTTCACTGCTGAGGGTACAGAAGTAAGTTTCTGCAAGCTGCACATTGTAGCTTAAAAAAAAAAAAATTAACAAATCATTCAGTTATTTCCAGCAGCTGAGGTCAGAATACAAAAGATTTCTTTTCTAATGTACACTATTCTAGCTTTACAAACCCTCCATAATGACTGTGTATTACTTTTTTGGTCAATTTTTAAAAATGCATTTATTTTTAATTGAAGGATAATTGCTCTACAATATGATGTTGGTTTCTGCCATACATCAACATGAATCAGCCATAGGTATACATCTGTTCCCTTCCCTCTTGAACCTCTGAGAGACTCAAAGCCTTAAACACATGCCATATCCCTCCAAAGTTCTCTTCACCATAGCATCCCAATCTTCATTCTAGAATGAATTCACTTCCCAACTTCTCCATGAAGCATTTTTTTTACTCACTTAAGATTACAATAACTCTTTATTACAGTCAAGAGTTCATTCTTATATATTCAGTGGAATATCACTCAGCCATAAAAAGAATGAAATAATGCTGCTTGCAGCAATATGGATGGACCCAGAGATTGTTATATTGAGTGAAGTCAGAGAAAGACAAATATCATATGTCATTGCTTATATGTGGAATCTAAAAAGGGGACACAAATGAACTTATTTACAAAACAGAAATAGAGTTACAGATGTAAAAAATAAACTTATGGTTATCAGGGGATTTGGGGGGTTTAAATTAGAAGACTTAAATATACACACTGTGTGTGTATGTGTTAGTTGCTTAGACGTTTCCAACTCTTTGCAACCCCATGGACTGTAGCCTGCCAGGCTCTTTGTCCATGGAATTCTTCAGGCAAGAATACTGAAGTGGGTTGCCATTTCCTTCTCCAAATATACATACTACTACCTATAAAATAGATAACTAATAAGGACTTGCTGTAGAGCTTAGGGAACTCTATACAATGCTCTGTAATACTCTATATGGGAAAAGGATCTAAAACAGAGTGGATATATGTATATGTGTAACTGATTCACTTTACTGTACAACTGATACAACACTGTAAATAAACTATACGCCAAAAAAAATTTTTTTTTAAAAGAGTTAAGGCCTTAAACTAGCATTTCTTAACCATTTTGGTCTCAGGACTCTTACTGAGTACCTCAAAGAGCTTTTGATTATGTGGGTTGTATCCATTAGAAAAGACCCTGATGCTGGGAAAGACTGAGGGCAGGAGGAGGAGGGGGAGGTGAGAGAGGATGAGGTGGTTGGATGGTATCACTGACTCGATGGACATGAGTTTGACCAAGCTCTGGGAGATGGTGAAGGACAGGGAAGCCTAGTGTGCTACAGTCCATAGGGTCTCAAAGAGTCGGACACGAATGAGCAACTGAACAACAAATCCATTAATAGCTACATATTAGAAGCTGACTTCCAAATTTTAAAAATTTATTTGGAAAAAAAATTGAAAATAACAATAATAAACCCATTACATGTTAATATAACATTTTATGATAAATAACTATCTGCCAAAAAAATTTAAGGAGTGGCATTTGTTTTACACTTTTGCAAATCTCTTTAACGTCTGACAACAGAAGGCAGCTAGATTCTCATATCTGCTTCAAACATACATATCAACCTTCACATAGATAGTTGGAAAAGAAAGGTTCTTCTCTGATACTGTACCGAAATTCAACAAATAGTAGATTCTTAAAAGTTGGCTGTAACACGGAATCTGTACCGTATCAACGACCNGAAGGCAGCTAGATTCTCATATCTGCTTCAAACATACATATCAACCTTCACATAGATAGTTGGAAAAGAAAGGTTCTTCTCTGATACTGTACCGAAATTCAACAAATAGTAGATTCTTAAAAGTTGGCTGTAACATGGAATCTGTACCGTATCAACAACCTTTTCATACTCCATTACATGAAAATCAATTAGTCCATCTTGAACTTGGAATGGATCTTTCACCCATGCATGGTTTTATAATAAAATGCATTGGTTTTTGGAAAATATTGATTTACTGAATCATGCTGATCTTCTAAATACTGACACATTTCATTATACAATATTTTTTTTAAATCACATTTATTAATAACTGATATCAGGAAAATCAAATTGGAAAGCTACTAAGCTCACTGTGGGTGATATAAGTTTTTCAAAAGTCTAATTCTTGCTTAAAAGCTCAAATGTAATCGCATTGCCTTAACAGAAGGCAGCTAGATTATTTTTCTTTTAATGAAAGACTCACTTTATTAATTTTCAAGAACACAACTGTCCAATACTTAAGTCTAAATAACCGATGTGTCAGTTTTTTAAGTAAAAATGTTTGGCAGGGTTGGGGGGAAGGCTAATTCAGCTCAGAATTTAATCAACTTCACAAGTGCTTTTCCTCAAGACAATCATGTACATACTTCAGTATGCAGCAAGTGTTTGTGTCATCCCACACACAAAAAATACATTTGTCACAGAATACTAAAGGTTACATATACTCAAGGATTGAACTTCAATAAAATTAATAACTTTCTAATACATCAAAGATATTCTTATGTGAAACTGCCCTTTAAAAAACAATCTTTGAGTGCACAATGCTGAGGAATATGATGGCTGCTAGTACATTTTGTACCAGTATTTTCATTTGTCCTAAAGCAACAGCAGTTTTACCCACTACGCCAATGTCACTAAGGCGAAAAGGTAAGAAACGCCTTATAAAAGTAGTGTTGACCTTGTAGGCCCATGAAAGGTCCTGGGGACTCCCAGAATATCCCACAGACCACACTTTGAAAACTACCGTCTTAGACAGTCAACGATGAGATAAGTCAGAGGAGTGGTCACCTCTGGTGATGGAGGAGGGCAGACGGGGAAGGGATTCTTATGGGATTCTAGAAATGTTCTATACTTTGAGTAATGGCTACTTGGATGTACACATACACAAAGAAAAATGAAGCTGTACACTTAAGGTCAGTGCTACTGTCGCTGCTGTTCAGCCGCTAGGTCGTGACTCTTTGTGACCCCATGGACTGCAGCACGCCAGGCTTTCCTGTCCTCCACCATCTCACGGAGTTTGCTCAAGTTCATGTCATTGAGTTGGTGATGCTATCTAACCGTCTCACCCTCCATCGCCCTTTTCTCCTTTCGCCTTCAATCTTTCCCAGTATCAGGGTCTTTTCCAATGAGTTGGCTCTTTGCATCAGGTGGCCAAAGTATTGGAGTTTCAGCTTAGTGCTACTACATGTATGCCATTCCTAAAATTTTCTTAAGAGCTTTTCTTAAAATTTCTTTTCTTTAATTGGAGGATAACTGTTTTACAATGTTGGGCTTGTTTCTGCCGTACAACAACTTGAATCCATCATAATTATAAACATATCCCCCTCCTCGGGAGCCCCCTCTCCCATCCTACCCCACTCCTCTAGGTCACCACAGAGTGCCAGACTGGGCTCCTTGTGTTATACAGCTGCTTCCCACTAATCATCTATTTTATCCATGAATATGTATATATGTCAATGCTACTTTCTCAATTCATCCTTCTCTCTCCTTCCCATGCTGTGTAAAAAGCTTTTATTTCTAAATCGTAATTTTTAAAAATTCTAGTACATTCACCTGAACCTGACAAGGCTTTTTGAAGGCAATTATTTTTTTTAATATTTATTTATTTATTTGGCTGTACCGGGTCTTACTTGCAGCAAGAGCAATGTTTAGTTGTGGCATGCAGGGTCTTGTTCCCTGACCAGCGAGTGAACCCAGGGTAAAGGGCAGCTTTCATTCCAATCCCAAAGAACAGCAATGCCAAAGAATATTCAAACTATCATACAGCTACACTCATTTCACATGCTAGCAAGGTAGTGCTCAAAATCCTTCAAGCTAGGCTTCAGCAGTACATGAACCGAGAACTTTTGGATGTACAAGCTGCCTTTAGAAAAGGCAGAGGAAACAAGAGATCAAATTGCCAACATTCGCTGGATCATAGAGAAAGCAAGGGAATGCCAGAAAAATATCTACTTCTGCTTCAAAATTAATCCTCACTTTGTGGCAAATGGAAGGGAAAAAAGCGGAAAAAGTCACAGATTTTTATTTTCTTGGGTTCCAAAAGCACTGTGTACAGTGACTGCAGCCATGACATTTCCTTGGAAGGAAATCTATGGCAAACCTAGACAGCTTATTAAAAAAGCAGAGACCTTGGCTTCTGGTTCAAGATGGCCGAGTAGAAGGACGTGCACTCATCTCTTCCTGCGAGAGCACCAAAATTGCAACGAGCTGTTGAACAACCACTGACAGGAGGATACTGGAACCCTACTAAAAAAAGATACCTCACGTCCAAAGACAAAGAAGCCGCAGCGAGACAGAGGGAGGGGCACAATCACAATTAAATCAAATCCCATACCCGCTGGGTGGGTGACCCACAGACTAGAGAACAATGATACCAAAGAAGTTCTGGCACTATTGTGAAGGTTCTGAACTCCACGGCAGGCTTTCCCTGTTGGGGGCCAGTGTGAGGAACTCCACCCATGGCAAAGGTTATGAGGAAGGGGGCTTCGGTATGCGCAAAGGCGTGATGAATCCTCAGGAAATTCCCCCACTCCCGAGCATCTAACCCCAAAAGCAGAGTCTGTCCTGTACTCTCACCTACGGGGGGGCTCTTCCCCATAACTGTTTCTCTCCGAGGAGTAAACGTGCAGCTCCAAGGCAGTAAAAATTCCTGGGCGTGACTAGAGTGTTTCAACTTCAGACTCCTCTGAAGGTTATCTAGCCTGCCTGTATAGGTTCCTCCGGCCACAACAGCCCTCCAACCACGAGAGGTATGAGATGTTTTGACTTACTAAAGGCAAGTTCTTGTGGGAAGTTAGAAATTATTAGTATAGTGGGTTGGTTGGGAATTATATTGGTAAAGGGTTTCTTCATTTGTTGTGTCAATAATTGCCGCTAATTCCCTGCCCTAGGTGGGACAAGGGCATCTCAGGTTAAACCTCTCTGCAGACACATGATGGTTTACTATCTCTCAACCATAAACAGCACAGAGAGTTTTGGAGTATTCTGAGAATCTTAATTAACATAGGGCTTTTTCTTGTCCTTGAGTCAATGATTGCTGCCAGGCAGGCCTCCATATCCTTAGACACCTGGGAATATATTAATCAATGTATTTGGAATATAGAAAAGGAAATATAGTAGTTTTTGATGTTAGCAATATTAGACTTTTTGAGTTAATNGTGAAAAAAGCCTCTTTGACTTTAGGTTCATTTTTGTAGAGCTGATGCATAACAAAAGACTGATGAAGCAAATACAGAGAATAAAGTTTTTTTCCAAAGAAAGTGGTCTTTTTGAGGTTAACTGATTTTTAAAAGTCCAGTCAGTGCCTACCTATCTTAGTCAAAAACTACCGAAATATATTATACACAGGTAATATTCAAGAACAAAGCACTCAAGAATACCACCAAAAAGAAAAAAGTACTAAAATGGTTATTCGTAGATTAGGTTAAACTACTGACTGACTGTTGTGACAGAAAGCAAGCAAGTTAATAGGACGCAGAAGCCAATTTGAAAGAGCTCTCACTGGCCAAACCTGAGACAAGGTCAGAATGAATGATGACAATAACAGACTTTAAACCACTGAACAAAATAGGATATTCTGAATCCATTTTAATAAATGGGTTTAAAGTCCAATAAGGAGTGGGGTGTTTATGTAGGTTTATTTTCCTACAAAAATACTCATTACAAAGAGAAAAAGAGTAACTTTACAACGTTAAGTCTGGCATCTCCCACTTTCACTAAGTGATCAAAGTCATCATTGTTAGTTCTTTCAAGCTGACTTCTCTGTCCTTTTAATTTCCTTGCTTTTGAGTACAATAAATAATCAGTATTGGAATTCCCTGGTGGTCCAGTGGTTAAGACACTGAGATTTCACTGCTGAGGGTACAGAAGTAAGTTTCTGCAAGCTGCACATTGTAGCTTAAAAAAAAAAAAATTAACAAATCATTCAGTTATTTCCAGCAGCTGAGGTCAGAATACAAAAGATTTCTTTTCTAATGTACACTATTCTAGCTTTACAAACCCTCCATAATGACTGTGTATTACTTTTTTGGTCAATTTTTAAAAATGCATTTATTTTTAATTGAAGGATAATTGCTCTACAATATGATGTTGGTTTCTGCCATACATCAACATGAATCAGCCATAGGTATACATCTGTTCCCTTCCCTCTTGAACCTCTGAGAGACTCAAAGCCTTAAACACATGCCATATCCCTCCAAAGTTCTCTTCACCATAGCATCCCAATCTTCATTCTAGAATGAATTCACTTCCCAACTTCTCCATGAAGCATTTTTTTTACTCACTTAAGATTACAATAACTCTTTATTACAGTCAAGAGTTCATTCTTATATATTCAGTGGAATATCACTCAGCCATAAAAAGAATGAAATAATGCTGCTTGCAGCAATATGGATGGACCCAGAGATTGTTATATTGAGTGAAGTCAGAGAAAGACAAATATCATATGTCATTGCTTATATGTGGAATCTAAAAAGGGGACACAAATGAACTTATTTACAAAACAGAAATAGAGTTACAGATGTAAAAAATAAACTTATGGTTATCAGGGGATTTGGGGGGTTTAAATTAGAAGACTTAAATATACACACTGTGTGTGTATGTGTTAGTTGCTTAGATGTTTCCAACTCTTTGCAACCCCATGGACTGTAGCCTGCCAGGCTCTTTGTCCATGGAATTCTTCAGGCAAGAATACTGAAGTGGGTTGCCATTTCCTTCTCCAAATATACATACTACTACCTATAAAATAGATAACTAATAAGGACTTGCTGTAGAGCTTAGGGAACTCTATACAATGCTCTGTAATACTCTATATGGGAAAAGGATCTAAAACAGAGTGGATATATGTATATGTGTAACTGATTCACTTTACTGTACAACTGATACAACACTGTAAATCAACTATACGCCAAAAAAAATTTTTTTTTAAAAGAGTTAAGGCCTTAAACTAGCATTTCTTAACCATTTTGGTCTCAGGACTCTTACTGAGTACCTCAAAGAGCTTTTGATTATGTGGGTTGTATCCATTAGAAAAGACCCTGATGCTGGGAAAGACTGAGGGCAGGAGGAGGAGGGGGAGGTGAGAGAGGATGAGGTGGTTGGATGGTATCACTGACTCGATGGACATGAGTTTGACCAAGCTCTGGGAGATGGTGAAGGACAGGGAAGCCTAGTGTGCTACAGTCCATAGGGTCTCAAAGAGTAGGACACGAATGAGCAACTGAACAACAAATCCATTAATAGCTACATATTAGAAGCTGACTTCCAAATTTTAAAAATTTGGAAAAAAAATTGAAAATAACAATAATAAACCCATTACATGTTAATATAACATTTTATGATAAATAACTATCTGCCAAAAAAATTTAAGGAGTGGCATTTGTTTTACACTTTTGCAAATCTCTTTAACGTCTGACAACAGAAGGCAGCTAGATTCTCATATCTGCTTCAAACATACATATCAACCTTCACATAGATAGTTGGAAAAGAAAGGTTCTTCTCTGATACTGTACCGAAATTCAACAAATAGTAGATTCTTAAAAGTTGGCTGTAACACGGAATCTGTACCGTATCAACAACCTTTTCATACTCCATTACATGAAAATCAATTAGTCCATCTTGAACTTGGAATGGATCTTTCACCCATGCATGGTTTTATAATAAAATGCATTGGTTTTTGGAAAATATTGATTTACTGAATCATGCTGATCTTCTAAATACTGACACATTTCATTATACAATATTTTTTTTAAATCACATTTATTAATAACTGATATCAGGAAAATCAAATTGGAAAGCTACTAAGCTCACTGTGGGTGATATAAGTTTTTCAAAAGTCTAATTCTTGCTTAAAAGCTCAAATGTAATCGCATTGCCTTAACAGAAGGCAGCTAGATTATTTTTCTTTTAATGAAAGACTCACTTTATTAATTTTCAAGAACACAACTGTCCAATACTTAAGTCTAAATAACCGATGTGTCAGTTTTTTAAGTAAAAATGTTTGGCAGGGTTGGGGGGAAGGCTAATTCAGCTCAGAATTTAATCAACTTCACAAGTGCTTTTCCTCAAGACAATCATGTACATACTTCAGTATGCAGCAAGTGTTTGTGTCATCCCACACACAAAAAATACATTTGTCACAGAATACTAAAGGTTACATATACTCAAGGATTGAACTTCAATAAAATTAATAACTTTCTAATACATCAAAGATATTCTTATGTGAAACTGCCCTTTAAAAAACAATCTTTGAGTGCACAATGCTGAGGAATATGATGGCTGCTAGTACATTTTGTACCAGTATTTTCATTTGTCCTAAAGCAACAGCAGTTTTACCCACTACGCCAATGTCACTAAGGCGAAAAGGTAAGAAACGCCTTATAAAAGTAGTGTTGACCTTGTAGGCCCATGAAAGGTCCTGGGGACTCCCAGAATATCCCACAGACCACACTTTGAAAACTACCGTCTTAGACAGTCAACGATGAGATAAGTCAGAGGAGTGGTCACCTCTGGTGATGGAGGAGGGCAGACGGGGAAGGGATTCTTATGGGATTCTAGAAATGTTCTATACTTTGATCTGAGTAATGGCTACTTGGATGTACACATACACAAAGAAAAATGAAGCTGTACACTTAAGGTCAGTGCTACTGTCGCTGCTGTTCAGCCGCTAGGTCGTGACTCTTTGTGACCCCATGGACTGCAGCACGCCAGGCTTTCCTGTCCTCCACCATCTCACGGAGTTTGCTCAAGTTCATGTCATTGAGTTGGTGATGCTATCTAACCGTCTCACCCTCCATCGCCCTTTTCTCCTTTCGCCTTCAATCTTTCCCAGTATCAGGGTCTTTTCCAATGAGTTGGCTCTTTGCATCAGGTGGCCAAAGTATTGGAGTTTCAGCTTAGTGCTACTACATGTATGCCATTCCTAAAATTTTCTTAAGAGCTTTTCTTAAAATTTCTTTTCTTTAATTGGAGGATAACTGTTTTACAATGTTGGGCTTGTTTCTGCCGTACAACAACTTGAATCCATCATAATTATAAACATATCCCCCTCCTCGGGAGCCCCCTCTCCCATCCTACCCCACTCCTCTAGGTCACCACAGAGTGCCAGACTGGGCTCCTTGTGTTATACAGCTGCTTCCCACTAATCATCTATTTTATCCATGAATATGTATATATGTCAATGCTACTTTCTCAATTCATCCTTCTCTCTCCTTCCCATGCTGTGTAAAAAGCTTTTATTTCTAAATCGTAATTTTTAAAAATTCTAGTACATTCACCTGAACCTGACAAGGCTTTTTGAAGGCAATTATTTTTTTTAATATTTATTTATTTATTTGGCTGTACCGGGTCTTACTTGCAGCAAGAGCAATGTTTAGTTGTGGCATGCAGGGTCTTGTTCCCTGACCAGCGAGTGAACCCAGGGTAAAGGGCAGCTTTCATTCCAATCCCAAAGAACAGCAATGCCAAAGAATATTCAAACTATCATACAGCTACACTCATTTCACATGCTAGCAAGGTAGTGCTCAAAATCCTTCAAGCTAGGCTTCAGCAGTACATGAACCGAGAACTTTTGGATGTACAAGCTGCCTTTAGAAAAGGCAGAGGAAACAAGAGATCAAATTGCCAACATTCGCTGGATCATAGAGAAAGCAAGGGAATGCCAGAAAAATATCTACTTCTGCTTCAAAATTAATCCTCACTTTGTGGCAAATGGAAGGGAAAAAAGCGGAAAAAGTCACAGATTTTTATTTTCTTGGGTTCCAAAAGCACTGTGTACAGTGACTGCAGCCATGACATTTCCTTGGAAGGAAATCTATGGCAAACCTAGACAGCTTATTAAAAAAGCAGAGACCTTGGCTTCTGGTTCAAGATGGCCGAGTAGAAGGACGTGCACTCATCTCTTCCTGCGAGAGCACCAAAATTGCAACGAGCTGTTGAACAACCACTGACAGGAGGATACTGGAACCCTACTAAAAAAAGATACCTCACGTCCAAAGACAAAGAAGCCGCAGCGAGACAGAGGGAGGGGCACAATCACAATTAAATCAAATCCCATACCCGCTGGGTGGGTGACCCACAGACTAGAGAACAATGATACCAAAGAAGTTCTGGCACTATTGTGAAGGTTCTGAACTCCACGGCAGGCTTTCCCTGTTGGGGGCCAGTGTGAGGAACTCCACCCATGGCAAAGGTTATGAGGAAGGGGGCTTCGGTATGCGCAAAGGCGTGATGAATCCTCAGGAAATTCCCCCACTCCCGAGCATCTAACCCCAAAAGCAGAGTCTGTCCTGTACTCTCACCTACGGGGGGGCTCNCCACTAGCTTTGTTCATAGTGATGCTTTCTAAAGCCCACTTGACTTCACATTCCAAGATGTCTGGCTCTAGATGAGTGATCACATCATCATGATTATCTGGGTCTTGAAGATCTTTTTTGTACAGTTCTTCCATGTATTCTTGCCATCTCTTCTTAATATCTTCTGCTTCTGTTAGGTCAGTACCATTTCTGGCCCCACCAAAAAAAAAGAATACATATCCACAGGTGCCTGTATATATGCAATGTTTAGAAGGATATTCATTAGAATGCTGTCAATGGTTAACAGAGCACTAGCAAAGCAGTGGAACTTCAGGTAACATATTCTTTGTTTAAAAAATAAATTCTTAATAACAGATACAATGACTACATATTACTTTTCCAAAAACAACAAAGGTATGTTCAAAAACAAAAATTGTTTTAAGTGGGATTATAAACTAGCTTGGCACTAATTTGGCTTACCAGGTAGCACTAATGGTAAAGAGCCCACCTGACAAATAGATGGGGAAACATTGGAAATAGTGAGAGACTTTATTTGGGGGGGGCTCCAAAATCACTGCAGATGGTGACTGCAGCCATGAAATTAAATGAAATTAAAAGACGCTTACTCCTTGGAAGGAAAGTTATGACCAACCTAGACAGCATATTAAAAAGCAGAGACATTACTTTGCCAACAAAGGTCTGTCTAGTCAAGGCTATGGTTTTTCAGTAGTCATGTATGGATGTGAGAGTTGGACTATAAAGAAAGCTGAGTGCCGAAGAATTGATGCTTTTGAACTGTGGTGTTGGAGAAGACTCTTTAAGAGTCCCTTGGACTGCAAGGAGATCCAACCAGTCCATTTTAAAGGAGTTCAGTCCTGGGTGTTCATTGGAGGGACTGATGTTGAGTTGAAACTCTAATACTTGGGCCACCTGATTCAAAGAGCTGACTCATTTGAAAAGACCCTGATGCTGGGAAAGACTGAGGGCAGGAGAAGGGGATGACAGAGGATGAGATGGTTGGATAGCATCACCGACTCAATGGGCATCACCTACTCAATGAGTTTGGGTAGGCTCTAAGAGTTGGTGATGGACAGGGAGGCCTGGTGTACTGTGGTTCATGGGGTCGCAGAGTCGCACACGACTGAGTGACTGAACTGAACTGAACTGATGATGCAGAGATGTAAAGAGACATGGGTTTGATCTCTGGGTCGGGAAGATCCCCTGGAAGAGGGCATGGCAACCCACTCCAGTATTCTTACCTGGGAAATCTCATGGACAGAGGAACCTGGTAGGCCACAATACATAGGATTGCAAAGACAGTCCATTAGGACAGGATTGAAGAGATTCAGCAGCATGCACGTAAACAAGGTAATCTTGCTTTTATGCTGACAAAATAGCCAGGATAAAATAAAAGATAGAAGGCACTCAATACTCAAACAAGTACATATAACTTTGTAGGAGAAAGGGAGTAACAGGCAACTATGGTAACATGGTACTCTAAGAGTTTCTGGGGGGCTTCCCTGATAGCTCAGTTGGTAAAGAATCCACCTGCAATGCAGGAGACCCCAGTTCAATTCCTGGGTTGGGAAGATCTGTTGGAAAAGGGAAGAAGTTACCCACTCCAGTATTCTGGCCTGGAGAATTCCATTGACTGTATAGTTCATGGGGTCGCCAAGAGTCAGACAGGACTGAGAGACTTTCATTTTGGGCTTCCTCTGTGGCTCAGGTAGTAAAGACTCTGCCTGTAATATGGGAGACCTGGGTTCAATCCTTAGGTTGGGAAGATCCTCTGGAGAAGGGAAAGGCTACCTACTCCAGTATTCTGGCCCAGAGAATTCCATAGACTGTATAGTCCATGGGGTCACAAAGAGTTGGACACGACTGAGTGACTTTCACTTTCATGAGTGTCTGGAATAAAAAAGAACTATAGGATATAATTTACACTTCAGAAACCAAACCTTCCTTATAATTAGTCAAGCTGAAAATTATTACCATTGCTATACCTATGAATAGGATTATTTTCAGTATGGAAATGTTTTGGAAAAATTTTAAATTGTATTTAGATGGATGATTAGATCAATACTATCAGCTACAAACAAGAAGTAACAACCATACCTTACACTTATGAAACAGTTCAGCGTTTGTAAAGGATTTCAATTAATGCATTCTTGAACTGTTTGAATCACAGTTCTTTGAGGTAGATAAGGGAATTATTTTGCCCATTTATCAAATCAACACACTGAAGCTTTAGATGGGATACAATGTTAGGCAATGGAGTAAATTAAGAGGCCAACCCAATGAGCTGCTGTGCCAATGTAGGACAATAAATATTATTAAGAGTATTAAAAGATAAACAGACAATTAGCTGGCATTTGTGCAAAATTATGCAGTGTACCAAAAACTGAGTGCAGTTCTATTTGCCACATCTTCAGTTCAGTCTCTTAGTCGTGTCTGACTCTTTGCGACCCCATTAACTGCAGTACACCAGGCCTCCCTGTCCATCACCAACTCCCGGAGCTTGCCCAAACTCATGTCCATTGAGTCGGTGATGCTATCCAACCATCTCACCCTCTGTCATCCCCTTCTCCTCCTGCCTTCAATCTTTCCCAGCATCAGCGTCTTTTCCAAGGAGTCAGTTCTTTCCATCAGGTGGCCAAAGTACTGGAGTTTCAGTTTCAGCATCAGTCCTTTCAGTGAATATTCAGGACTGATTTCCTTTAGGATGGACTGGTTGGATCTCCTTGCTGTCCAACGGGCTCTCAAGAGTCTTCTCCAACACCACAGTTCAAAAGCATTAGTTCCTCGGCACTCAGCTTTCACTGTGGTCCAACTCTCACGTCCATACATGACTACTAGAAAAACCATAGCTTTGACTAGACAGACCTTTGTTGGCAAAATGATGTCTCTGCTTTTTAATATGCTGTTTAGGCTGGTCATAGCTTTTCTTCCAAGGAGCAAGTGTCTTTTAATTTCATGGCTGCAGTCACCATCTGTGATTTTGGAGCCCCCCAAAATAAGTCTGTCACTGTTTCCATTGATTCCCCATCTATTTGCCATGAAGTGATGGGACCAGATGATCTTAGTTTTTTAATGTTGAGTTTCAAGCCAGCTTTTTCACTCTCTTTTTTTACTTTCAAGAGGCTCTTTAGTTCCTCGTTGCATCCTGCCATAACGGTGGTGTCATCTGCCTATCTGCAATTAATATTTTTCCCGGCAATCTTGATTCCAGCTTGGGCTTCATCCAGTCCAGCATTTCGCATGATGTATTCTGCATATAAGTCAAATAAGCAGGGGGACAATATACAGCCTTGACGTACTCCTTTCCCAATTTGGAAGCAGTCACTGTTTCATGTCCAGTTCTAAATGTTGCCTCTTGACCTGCATACAGATTTCTCAGGAGGCAGGTAAGCTGGTCTGGTATTCCCAACTCTTGAAGAATTTTGTAGTTTGTTGTGATCCACACAGTCAAAGGCTTTGGCCTAATCAATAAAGCAGATGTTTTTTTGGAACTCTCTTGCTTTTTCTATAATCCAATGGATGTTGGCAAGTTGATTTCTGGTTCCTCTGCCTTTTCTAAATCCAGATTGAACATCTGGAAGTTCTTGGTTCATATACTTTTGAAGCCTCGCTTAGAGATTTTTGAGCATTACTTTTCTAGCATGTGAAATGAGTGCCACTGTGTGGCAGTTTGAGCATTCTTTGGGATTGGAATGAAAACTGACCTTTTCCAGTCCTGTGGCCACTGCTGAGTTTTCCAAATTTGCTGGCATATCAAATTTCACAGCACTTTCACAGCATCATCTTCCAGGATTTGAAATAGCTTAGCTGTAATTCCATTGCCTCCACTAGCTTTGTTCATAGTGATGCTTCCTAAGGCCCACTTGACTTTGCATTCCAGGATGTCTAGTTCTAGGTGGATGATCACAGCATCATGTTTATCTGGGTCATGTATAGTTCTTCTGTGTATTGTTGCCACCTCTTCTTAATATCTTCTGCTTCCAGGTCTCCTGCTTTGTAGGCTGATTAGGTCCATACCATTTCTGTCCTTTATTGTGCCCATATTTCCATGAAATGCTCCCTTGGTATCTCTAATTTTCTTGACAAGATCTCTAGTCTTTCCCATTTTGTTGTTTTCCTCTATTTCTTTGCATTGATCACTGAGGTAGGCTTTCTTATCCCTCCTTGCTATTCTTTGAAACTCTGCATTCAAATGGACATATCCTTCCTTTTCTCCTTTGCCTTTTACTTCTCTTCTCAGCTATTTTAAGGCCTCTTCAGACAACCATTTTGCCTTTTTACATTTCTTTTTCTTGGGTGTGGACTTGATCACTGTCTTCTGTACAGTGTCATAAATCTCCTTCTATAGATCTTCAGGCACTCTGTCTATTGGATCTAGTCCCTTTAATCTATTTGTCACTTCTACTGTATAATTGTAAAGGATTTGATTTAGGTCATACCTGAATGGCCTAGTGGTTTTTCCTACTTTAAATTAAGTCTGAATTTGGGAATGAGGAGTTCATGATATGAGCTACAGTCAGTTCCTGGTCTTGTTTTTGCTGACTGTATAGAGCTTCTCCATCTTTGGCTGCAAAGAATATAATCAATCTGATTTTGGTATTGAACATCTGCTGATGTCCATGTGTAGAACCATCTCTTCTGTTGTTGGAAGAAAGTTTTGTTATGACCAGTGCCACGTTTTAGGACAGGCACAAAGTTGTGGGAGACAGGACAGAAAAGGGGCACTTAAATGGTCAAGGGATTTGAGAGGATGCTTTATATAAAGGGCTTCGCAGAATCAGCCTACAAAGCAGGAGACCTGGATTGGATTCCTGGGTCGGGAAGATCCCCTGGAAAAGGCAATGGCAACCCACTCCAGTGTTCTTGCTTGAGAATCCCACGGACAGAGGAGCCTAGCTGGCTACAGCCCATGGGGTTGCAAAGAGTGCGACATGACTGAGCGACTAACACTTTCACTTTATATAAACAGACTAACTAAAAACAAAAACCCAAAGTCTATTTTAAAAAGACCACAGAAAGATACAAGAGAAAAGGTGCAAGTCAAATCTACAAAGCTGCTGCATGTCCTAGTGTTTACCATAGGTACACATACTACATGCTCAAGTGCTAAGTCACTTCACTGTGTGAGACCCTGTAACCCTATGGACTGTAGCCTGCCGGGCTCTTCTGTCCATGAGATTCTCCAGGCAAAAATACTGGAGTGGGTTGCCATGCCCTCCTCCAGGGTATCTTCCCCACCCAGGGATTGAACCCATGTCTGGCAGGTGGATTCTTTAACACTAGCGCTACCTGGGAAGCCTAGTATGGGTACTAGGCACTGTGTGAGTGAGTGAGTGAAGTCGCTCAGTCATGTCTGACTCTCTGCGACCCCATGGACTGTATATAGTCCACCAGGCTCCTCTGTCCATGGATTCTCCAGACAAGAATACTGCAGTGGGTTGCCATTTCCTTCTCCAGGTGATCTTCCCAACCCTCGGATCGAACCCAGATCTCCTGCATTGCAGGCAGATGCTTTAACCTCTGAGCCACCAGGGAAGGCCCTGACTATAAAAGGTAGGACTAAAACTAACCCAAACTCCCAGACTATCAGTATTATGGGATACTTTTAAAAAGTACGCTTAAGATAAATTATCATCAAGAATTCGTCTATTAGGTGCTTTACATATATTCCTCTAATCCTCATAACCACCTTTTGCGATAAATAATAATTACTATTCTCGAGAAAATAATACTCAAGGATAAGTAAGCTGTCAGATTTCTTTTAAGTGGTAAGAATTTCTTAAATTCTTAAGCCAATTCTTCTTGGCTTCAATCTACTATAGTGCTGTTTTATGCAGAAGAAAATATGGAACAAGAGAGGGTACAAGAATATAAGGCTCAACAGTTTTAGAGAGAATCAAGATTTACACTCTTAAAATACATTAAGGTATTTAGGACTTTCCTGGTGGTCCAGTGGACCCACCTGTCAATGCTGGGGACACAGGTTTGATCCCTGGTCTAGGTAGACTCCCCATACTTCAGAGCAACTAAGCCCATGAGCCACAAATTTTGAGCCTAAATGTAGCAACTACTGAAGCTCATGGGCCTAAATCCTGTGCTCCGCAACGAGAGAAGCCCATGCACTGCAACTAGACAGCAGCCCCTGTTCGCCACAACTAGAGAAAGCCTGCTTGCAGACGTAATAATACATAATAAATAACAAGTTTTATATAATATAAATATATAATAAAGTTATATATAATAAATAAGTTTAAAAAAAAGATGTTTGAAGAGTATCATACCTCATNACTGAACTGAACTGAACTGATGATGCAGAGATGTAAAGAGACATGGGTTTGATCTCTGGGTCGGGAAGATCCCCTGGAAGAGGGCATGGCAACCCACTCCAGTATTCTTACCTGGGAAATCTCATGGACAGAGGAACCTGGTAGGCCACAATACATAGGATTGCAAAGACAGTCCATTAGGACAGGATTGAAGAGATTCAGCAGCATGCACGTAAACAAGGTAATCTTGCTTTTATGCTGACAAAATAGCCAGGATAAAATAAAAGATAGAAGGCACTCAATACTCAAACAAGTACATATAACTTTGTAGGAGAAAGGGAGTAACAGGCAACTATGGTAACATGGTACTCTAAGAGTTTCTGGGGGGCTTCCCTGATAGCTCAGTTGGTAAAGAATCCACCTGCAATGCAGGAGACCCCAGTTCAATTCCTGGGTTGGGAAGATCTGTTGGAAAAGGGAAGAAGTTACCCACTCCAGTATTCTGGCCTGGAGAATTCCATTGACTGTATAGTTCATGGGGTCGCCAAGAGTCAGACAGGACTGAGAGACTTTCATTTTGGGCTTCCTCTGTGGCTCAGGTAGTGAAGACTCTGCCTATAATATGGGAGACCTGGGTTCAATCCTTAGGTTGGGAAGATCCTCTGGAGAAGGGAAAGGCTACCTACTCCAGTATTCTGGCCCAGAGAATTCCATAGACTGTATAGTCCATGGGGTCACAAAGAGTTGGACACGACTGAGTGACTTTCACTTTCATGAGTGTCTGGAATAAAAAAGAACTATAGGATATAATTTACACTTCAGAAACCAAACCTTCCTTATAATTAGTCAAGCTGAAAATTATTACCATTGCTATACCTATGAATAGGATTATTTTCAGTATGGAAATGTTTTGGAAAAATTTTAAATTGTATTTAGATGGATGATTAGATCAATACTATCAGCTACAAACAAGAAGTAATAACCATACCTTACACTTATGAAACAGTTCAGCGTTTGTAAAGGATTTCAATTAATGCATTCTTGAACTGTTTGAATCACAGTTCTTTGAGGTAGATAAGGGAATTATTTTGCCCATTTATCAAATCAACACACTGAAGCTTTAGATGGGATACAATGTTAGGCAATGGAGTAAATTAAGAGGCCAACCCAATGAGCTGCTGTGCCAATGTAGGACAATAAATATTATTAAGAGTATTAAAAGATAAACAATTAGCTGGCATTTGTGCAAAATTATGCAGTGTTCCAAAAACTGAGTGCAGTTCTATTTGCCACATCTTCAGTTCAGTCTCTTAGTCGTGTCTGACTCTTTGCGACCCCCTTAACTGCAGTACACCAGGCCTCCCTGTCCATCACCAACTCCCGGAGCTTGCCCAAACTCATGTCCATTGAGTCAGTGATGCTATCCAACCATCTCACCCTCTGTCATCCCCTTCTCCTCCTGCCTTCAATCTTTCCCAGCATCAGCGTCTTTTCCAAGGAGTCAGTTCTTTCCATCAGGTGGCCAAAGTACTGGAGTTTCAGTTTCAGCATCAGTCCTTTCAGTGAATATTCAGGACTGATTTCCTTTAGGATGGACTGGTTGGATCTCCTTGCTGTCCAACGGGCTCTCAAGAGTCTTCTCCAACACCACAGTTCAAAAGCATTAGTTCCTCGGCACTCAGCTTTCACTGTGGTCCAACTCTCACGTCCATACATGACTACTAGAAAAACCATAGCTTTGACTAGACAGACCTTTGTTGGCAAAATGATGTCTCTGCTTTTTAATATGCTGTTTAGGCTGGTCATAGCTTTTCTTCCAAGGAGCAAGTGTCTTTTAATTTCATGGCTGCAGTCACCATCTGTGATTTTGGAGCCCCCCAAAATAAGTCTGTCACTGTTTCCATTGATTCCCCATCTATTTGCCATGAAGTGATGGGACCAGATGATCTTAGTTTTTTAATGTTGAGTTTCAAGCCAGCTTTTTCACTCTCTTTTTTTACTTTCAAGAGGCTCTTTAGTTCCTCGTTGCATCCTGCCATAACGGTGGTGTCATCTGCCTATCTGCAATTAATATTTTTCCCGGCAATCTTGATTCCAGCTTGGGCTTCATCCAGTCCAGCATTTCGCATGATGTATTCTGCATATAAGTCAAATAAGCAGGGGGACAATATACAGCCTTGACGTACTCCTTTCCCAATTTGGAAGCAGTCACTGTTTCATGTCCAGTTCTAAATGTTGCCTCTTGACCTGCATACAGATTTCTCAGGAGGCAGGTAAGCTGGTCTGGTATTCCCAACTCTTGAAGAATTTTGTAGTTTGTTGTGATCCACACAGTCAAAGGCTTTGGCCTAATCAATAAAGGAGATGTTTTTTTGGAACTCTCTTGCTTTTTCTATAATCCAATGGATGTTGGCAAGTTGATTTCTGGTTCCTCTGCCTTTTCTAAATCCAGATTGAACATCTGGAAGTTCTTGGTTCATATACTTTTGAAGCCTCGCTTAGAGATTTTTGAGCATTACTTTTCTAGCATGTGAAATGAGTGCCACTGTGTGGCAGTTTGAGCATTCTTTGGGATTGGAATGAAAACTGACCTTTTCCAGTCCTGTGGCCACTGCTGAGTTTTCCAAATTTGCTGGCATATCAAATTTCACAGCACTTTCACAGCATCATCTTCCAGGATTTGAAATAGCTTAGCTGTAATTCCATTGCCTCCACTAGCTTTGTTCATAGTGATGCTTCCTAAGGCCCACTTGACTTTGCATTCCAGGATGTCTAGTTCTAGGTGGATGATCACAGCATCATGTTTATCTGGGTCATGTATAGTTCTTCTGTGTATTGTTGCCACCTCTTCTTAATATCTTCTGCTTCCAGGTCTCCTGCTTTGTAGGCTGATTAGGTCCATACCATTTCTGTCCTTTATTGTGCCCATATTTCCATGAAATGCTCCCTTGGTATCTCTAATTTTCTTGACAAGATCTCTAGTCTTTCCCATTTTGTTGTTTTCCTCTATTTCTTTGCATTGATCACTGAGGTAGGCTTTCTTATCCCTCCTTGCTATTCTTTGAAACTCTGCATTCAAATGGACATATCCTTCCTTTTCTCCTTTGCCTTTTACTTCTCTTCTCAGCTATTTTAAGGCCTCTTCAGACAACCATTTTGCCTTTTTACATTTCTTTTTCTTGGGTGTGGACTTGATCACTGTCTTCTGTACAGTGTCATAAATCTCCTTCTATAGATCTTCAGGCACTCTGTCTATTGGATCTAGTCCCTTTAATCTATTTGTCACTTCTACTGTATAATTGTAAAGGATTTGATTTAGGTCATACCTGAATGGCCTAGTGGTTTTTCCTACTTTAAATTAAGTCTGAATTTGGGAATGAGGAGTTCATGATATGAGCTACAGTCAGTTCCTGGTCTTGTTTTTGCTGACTGTATAGAGCTTCTCCATCTTTGGCTGCAAAGAATATAATCAATCTGATTTTGGTATTGAACATCTGCTGATGTCCATGTGTAGAACCATCTCTTCTGTTGTTGGAAGAAAGTTTTGTTATGACCAGTGCCACGTTTTAGGACAGGCACAAAGTTGTGGGAGACAGGACAGAAAAGGGGCACTTAAATGGTCAAGGGATTTGAGAGGATGCTTTATATAAAGGGCTTCGCAGAATCAGCCTACAAAGCAGGAGACCTGGATTGGATTCCTGGGTCGGGAAGATCCCCTGGAAAAGGCAATGGCAACCCACTCCAGAGTTCTTGCTTGAGAATCCCACGGACAGAGGAGCCTAGCTGGCTACAGCCCATGGGGTTGCAAAGAGTGCGACATGACTGAGCGACTAACACTTTCACTTTATATAAACAGACTAACTAAAAACAAAAACCCAAAGTCTATTTTAAAAAGACCACAGAAAGATACAAGAGAAAAGGTGCAAGTCAAATCTACAAAGCTGCTGCATGTCCTAGTGTTTACCATAGGTACACATACTACATGCTCAAGTGCTAAGTCACTTCACTGTGTGAGACCCTGTGACCCTATGGACTGTAGCCTGCCGGGCTCTTCTGTCCATGAGATTCTCCAGGCAAAAATACTGGAGTGGGTTGCCATGCCCTCCTCCAGGGTATCTTCCCCACCCAGGGATTGAACCCATGTCTGGCAGGTGGATTCTTTAACACTAGCGCTACCTGGGAAGCCTAGTATGGGTACTAGGCACTGTGTGAGTGAGTGAGTGAAGTCGCTCAGTCATGTCTGACTCTCTGCGACCCCATGGACTGTATATAGTCCACCAGGCTCCTCTGTCCATGGATTCTCCAGACAAGAATACTGCAGTGGGTTGCCATTTCCTTCTCCAGGTGATCTTCCCAACCCTCGGATCGAACCCAGATCTCCTGCATTGCAGGCAGATGCTTTAACCTCTGAGCCACCAGGGAAGGCCCTGACTATAAAAGGTAGGACTAAAACTAACCCAAACTCCCAGACTATCAGTATTATGGGATACTTTTAAAAAGTACGCTTAAGATAAATTATCATCAAGAATTCGTCTATTAGGTGCTTTACATATATTCCTCCAATCCTCATAACCACCTTTTGCGATAAATAATAATTACTATTCTCGAGAAAATAATACTCAAGGATAAGTAAGCTGTCAGATTTCTTTTAAGTGGTAAGAATTTCTTAAATTCTTAAGCCAATTCTTCTTGGCTTCAATCTACTATAGTGCTGTTTTATGCAGAAGAAAATATGGAACAAGAGAGGGTACAAGAATATAAGGCTCAACAGTTTTAGAGAGAATCAAGATTTACACTCTTAAAATACATTAAGGTATTTAGGACTTTCCTGGTGGTCCAGTGGACCCACCTGTCAATGCTGGGGACACAGGTTTGATCCCTGGTCTAGGTAGACTCCCCATACTTCAGAGCAACTAAGCCCATGAGCCACAAATTTTGAGCCTAAATGTAGCAACTACTGAAGCTCATGGGCCTAAATCCTGTGCTCCGCAACGAGAGAAGCCCATGCACTGCAACTAGACAGCAGCCCCTGTTCGCCACAACTAGAGAAAGCCTGCTTGCAGACGTAATAATACATAATAAATAACAAGTTTTATATAATATAAATATATAATAAAGTTATATATAATAAATAAGTTTAAAAAAAAGATGTTTGAAGAGTATCATACCTCATTTTTCTGACAGCAAAAACTCGCCTACTCACAAGTCTTAAGACCAGAGTCAAAATATTCAGTTGGAGAAACTGACATGCTATTTTTTTTCTTACTTTTTCTACGAAGGCATAACATAGGAAGAGTACAACTTTGAAATCAGAGTTCTCAATTTCAATTCTGACTTTGCTACTCCGTAGATGTATGATCTTGAACAAAATTATTTAATCGCTTCAGGTTTTAATTTCCTGATAATATGGATGATATCTATCTTGCAATACTTTGAGGATCAGAGGCAATGTATGCAAAATGCTTATTAAGTTACCTAACGAATGGATATTCATGAAATAGCTATTACATGTCATTCAGTACACTGCTGCTGCTGCTGCTGCTAAGTCACTTAAGTCATGTCCGACTCTGTGCAACCCTACAGACGGCAGCCCACCAGGCTCCCCTGTCCCTGGGATTCTCCAGGCAAGAATACTGGAGTGGGTTGCCATTTCCTTCTCCAATGCATGAAAAGTGAAAAGTCAAAGTGAAGTTGTCCAGTTGTGTCTGACTCTTACCGACCCCATGGACTGCAGCCCACCAAGCTCCTCCATCCACGGGATTTTCCAAGCGAGAGTTCTGGAGTGGGGTGCCATTGCCTTCTCCCATTCAGTACACAGTGGTTCTTATTATTTTATTGTTATGAATCATGCTTCTCTAGTTCCATTTTTCTAATTTTCTTTCCTGTTTCTTTATAGTCTTTTTTCATCTTTAATTTTTTAACCTAAGAAACACATTCACTGCTTAAGTAGTACAGGAGAATCTTTAAGTAAACAAACATGGGAAACCATTTTAAAATCAGATTAATTTACTTTATAAGCTTTATCATGCTGCTTCTAAGTCACTTCAGTCGTGTCTGACTCTGTGCGACCCCACAGACGGCAACCCACCAGGCTCCCCCATCCCTGGGATTCTCCAGGCAAGAACACTGGAGTGGGTTGCCATTTCCTTCTCCAATGCATGAAAGTGAAAAGTGAAAGTGAAGTCACTCAGTCATGTCTGACTCTTAGTGATCCCACAGACTGCAGCAGACGAGGCTCCTCCATCCATGGGATTTTGAAGACAAAAGTACAGGAGTAGGGTGCCATTGCCTTCTCCACAAGCTTTATCATAGTAGTCCTTTAAATAGTAAGCACTCTTGAGTAAAATATGATTTACTTCCTAAAAATCTGAATCCTATACAACTTTTCAAGGACACACCAAAAGACATACAATAGGCTAAAGGATGCCCTTCTGTCCTAGTGACTCTTAAAATAAAGAATCAATTTGAAACATCTGCTGATATCTCAGAAAAACTACTAAGCAAAGGATAATGCAAATGCTGCTACAGAAGAAATATAATTTCTTTAATAAAACAATCACTTTTGAAGTTTGCTGAAGTAAGGTTTGTATGACTAAAGAGAAAAGTAGTAAGCAATACAGATAGCTTAGTTCACATTTCTCTAAGTCAACACCCTATAAACCTATTTATGGACAAAAACAAACATGAAGAAGTGCTGCAAATAAGCAAGTTATAGAACAGGGAGGCCTGGCGTGCTGCAACTCATGGGGTTGCAAAGAGTCGGACACGACTGAGTGACTGAACTGAACTGAACTGAACTGAAAGTACAAACAGCATAAAAGTCTTGCATTTACTAAGTGAAAGAGAAAGACAAATACCGTATATTGCTTACAAGGCTTCCCTTTTGGCTCAGCTGGTAAAGAATCTGCCTGCAATGCGGGAGATCTGGGATTGATCCCTGGGTTGGGAAGATCCCCTGGAGAAGGGAAAGGCTACCCACTCCAGTATTCTGGCCTAGAGAATTCCATGGACTGTATAGTCCATGGGTCACAAAGAGGTGGACACAACTGAGCAACTTTCACTTTCATATTATACACATTATCACTTACAAACAGAATGCTTTCTATGTAGTACTTGGATGCAATCTCAAAAACGACAGAATGATTTCTGTTCGTTTCCGAGGCAAACCGTTCAATATCACAGTTATCCAAGTCTATGCCCCAACCTGTAATGCTGAAGAAGCTGAACAGTTCTAATGAAGACCTATAAGACCTTCTAGAACTAAAACCCAAAAAAGATGTCCTTTTCCTTATAGGGGACTGGAATGCAAAAGTAGGAAGTCAAGAGATACCTGGAGTAACAGGCAAATTTGGCCTTGGAGTACAAAACAAAGCAGGTCAAAGGCTGAGTTTTGCCAAGAGAATGCACTGGTCATAGCAAACACCTTTTTCCAACAACACAAGAGAAGACTCTACATATGGACATCACCAGATGGTCAATACCAAAATCAGATTGATTATATTCTTTGCAGCTAAAAATGGAGAAGCTCTATACAGTCAGCAAAAACAAGAACAGGAGCTGACTGTAGCTCAGATCATGAACTCCTCATTCCCAAATTCAGACTTAATTTAAATAAAGTAGGGAAAACTATGAGACCTAAATCAAATCCCTTACAATTATACAGTGGAAATGACAAATAGATTCAGGGATTAGATCTGATAAGAGTGCCTGAAGAACTACGGATGGAGGTTTGTGACATTGTACAAGGGGCAGTGATCAAGACCATCTCCAAGAAAAAGAAATACAAAAAGGCAAAATGGTTGCCTGAGGGGGCCTTGCAAATAGCTGAGAAAAGAAGAGAAGTGAAAGGCAAAGGAGAAAAGGAAGGATATGTCCATATGAATGCAGAGTTTCAAAGAATAGCAAGGAGGGATAAGAAAGCCTACCTCAGTGATCAGGGCAAAGAAATAGAGGAAAACAACAAAATGGGAAAGACTAGAGATCTTGTCAAGAAAATTAGAGATACCAGGGAGCATTTCATGGAAAGATGGGCACAATAAAGGACAGAAATGGACCTAACAGAAGCAGAAGATATTAAGAAGAGGTGGCAACAATACACAGAAGAACTATACATGACCCAGATAAACATGATGCTGTGATCATCCACCTAGAACTAGACATCCTGGAATGCAAAGTCAAGTGGGCCTTAGGAAGCATCACTATGAACAAAGCCAGCTGAACTATTTCAAATCCTAAAAGATGATACATACTCAATATGCCAGCAAATCTGAAAAACTCAGCAATGGCCACAGGACTAAAAAAGGTCAGTTTTCATTCCAGTCCCAAAGAAAGGCAATGCCAAAGAATGCTCAAACTACTGCACAACTGCACTCGTCTCACACGCTAGCGAAGTAATGCTCAAAATTCTCCAAGCCAGACTTCAAGAGTATGTGAACCATAAACTTCCAGATGTTCAAGCTGGATTTAGAAAAGGCAGAGGAACCAGAGATCAAATTGCCAACATCCACTGGATCATAGAAAAAGCAAGAGTTCCAGGAAAACATCTATTTCTGCTTTATTGATTATGCCAAAGATCTTCACGACCCAGATAATCACGAAGGTGTGATCACTCACTCACCTAGAGCTGGACATTCTGGAATGTGAAGTCAGGTGGGCCTCAGGAAGCATCACTACTAACAAAACTACTGGAGGTGATGGCATTCCAGTTGACTATTTCAAATCCTGAAAGATGATGCTGTGAAAGTGCTGCACTCAACATGTCAGCAAATTTGGAAAACTCAGCAGTGGCCACAGGAATGGAAAAGGTCAGTTTTCATTCCAATCCCAAAGAAAAGCAATGCCAAAGAATGTTCAAACTACCGCACAATTGCACTCATCTCACAC
>SJYW01011444.1:96695-112502 GCA_006410735.1 Raphicerus campestris | reverse complement strand
GAAGAACTAAAAAGCCTCTTGAGGAAAGTGAAAGAGGAGAGTGAAAAAGTTGGCTTAAAGCTCAACATTGAGAAAACGAAGATCATGGCATCTGGTCCCATCACTTCATGGGAAATAGATGGGGAAATAGTGGAAACAGTGTCAGACTTTATTCTTTTGGGCTCCAAAATCACTGCGGATTGTGACTGCAGCCATGAAATTAAAAGATGCTTACTCCTTGGAAGAAAAGTTATGACCAACCTAGATAGTATATTCAAAAGCAGAGACATTACTTTGCCGACTAAGGTCCGTCTAGTCAAGGCTATGGTTTTTCCAGTGGTCATGTATGGATGTGAGAGTTGGACTATAAAGAAAGCTAAGCGCCGAAGAATTGATGCTTTTGAACTGTGGTGTTGGAGAAAATTCTTGAGAGTCCCTGGACTGCAAGGAGATCCAACCAGTCCATTCTAAAGGAGATCAGTCCTGGGGGTTCATTGGAGTGACTGATGTTGAAGTTGAAACTCCAATACTTTGGCCACCTCATGCAGAGAGTTGACTCATTTGAAAAGACCCTGATGCTGTGAAAGATTGAGGCCAGGAAGAGAAAGGGATGACAGAGAACAAGATGGCTGGATGGCATCACCGACTCAATGGACATGAGTTTGAGCAAGCTCTGGGAGTTGGTGATGGACAGGGAGGCCTAGTGTGCTGCATGAGATTGCAAAGAGTCCATGGGATCGCAAAGAGTGGGACACGACTAAGCAACTGTACTGAAGTGAAGAAATGGAATCTAAAACATGATACAATGAGCTTATTTACAAAACAGAAATAGACTCACAGATAGAGAAAACAAATATATGGTTACCAAAGAGGTAAGGGTGTACAAGAGGAATAAACTAGGAGTTTGGAATTAGCATATACAAATTGCTATATATAAAATACAGACTTCCCTGGAGGTGCAATGGTTAGGATTCTGCACTGGCTGCCAGGGTTCAATCCCTGGTCAGGGAACTAAGCAAAATCCCACAAACCTCGTGGACAAGCCTTGTGGTGTAGCCAAAAAAAAAAAAAAAGCAACAACAGATAAACAACAAGGCATAGCACCAAAGACTATTTCAATATCCTATAATAAACCATAATGGAAAAGAATGCAAAAAAGAATATATATATATACATTGATATATACACACACATATAACTCAATCACTTTGCTGTACACCAGAATCTAACACATTGTAAATACTATAAATAAAGATTTGTATTTAAAAATGCCAGCAAATTTGGAAAACTCAGCAGTGGCCACAGGACTGGAAAAGGTCAGTTTTCATTCCAATTCCAAAGAAANAAGAAATGCAAAAAAGCAAAATGGCTGTCTGGGGAGGCCTTACAAATAGCTGTGAGAAGAGAGGCAAAAAGGAGAGGAGAAAAGGAAAGATATAAGCATCTGAATGCAGAGTTCCAAAGAATAGCAAGAAGAGATAAGAAAGCTTTCTTCAGCGATCAATGCAAAGAAATAGAGGAAAATAACAGAATGGGAAAAACTAGAGATCCCTTCAAGAAAATTAGAGATACCAAGCGAACATTTCCTGCAAAGATGGGCTCGATAAAGGACAGAAATGGTCTGGACCCAACAGAAGCAGAAGATATTAAGAGGTGGCAAGAATACACGGAAGAACTGTACAAAAAAGATCTTCAGACCCAGATAATCATGATGATGTGATCACTCATCTAGAGCCAGACATCTTGGAATGTGAAGTCAAGTGGGCCTTAGAAAGCATCACTACAAACAAAGCTAGTGGAGGTGATGGAATTCNCGGAAGAACTGTACGAAAAAGATCTTCAGACCCAGATAATCATGATGATGTGATCACTCATCTAGAGCCAGCCATCTTGGAATGTGAAGTCAAGTGGGCCTTAGAAAGCATCACTATGAACAAAGCTAGTAGAAGTGACGGAATTCCAGTTGAGCTGTTTCAAATCCTGAAAGATGATGCTGTGAAAACGCTGCACTCAATATGCCAGCAAATTTGGAAAACTCAGCAGTGGCTACAGGAATGGAAAAGGTCAGTTTTCATTCCAATCCCAAAGAAAGGCAATGGCAGAGAATGCTCAAACTACTGCACAGTTGCACTCATCTCACATGCTAGTAAAGTAATGCTCAAAATTCTCTAAGCCAGGCTTCAGCAATATGTGAACCATGAACTTCCTGATGTTCAAGCCGGTTTTAGAAAAGGCAGAGGAACCAGAGATCAAATTGCCAACATCCGCTGGATCATGGAAAAAGCAAGAGAGTTCCAGAAAAACATCTATTTCTGCTTTATTGACTATGCCAAAGCCTTTGACTGTGTGGATCACAATAAACTGTGGAAACTTCTGAAAGAGATGGGAATACCAGACCACCTGACCTGCCTCTTGAGAAATCTGTATGCAGGTCAGGAAGCAACAGGTAGAACTGGACATGGAACAGACTGGTTCCAAATAGGAAAAGGAGTACACCAAGGCTGCATATTGTCACCTTGCTTATTTAAGTTCTATGCAGAGTACATCATGAGAAACGCTGGACTGGAAGAAACACAAGCTGGAATCAAGATTGCCAGGAGAAATATCAGTAACCTCAGATATGCAGATGACACCACCCTTATGGCAGAAAGTGAAGAGGAACTAAAAAGCCTCTTGATGAAAGTGAAAGAGGAGAGCGAAAAAGTTGACTTAAAGCTCAATATTCAGAAAATTAAGATCACGGCATCCGGTCCCATCACTTCATGGGAAATAGATGGGGAAACAGTGGAAACAGTGTCAGACGTTATTTTTTGAGGCTCCAAAGTCACTACAGATGGTGACTGCAGCCATGAAATTAAAAGACGCTTACTCCTTGAAAGAAAAGTTCTGACCAACCTTGATAGTATATTCAAAAGCAGAGACATTACTTTGCCAACTAAGGTCCGTCTAGTCAAGGCTATGGTTTTTCCTGTGGTCATGTATGGATGTGTGAGTTGGACTTTGAAGAAGGCTGAGTGCTGAAGGATTGATGCTTTTGAACTGTGGTGTTGAAGAAGACTCTTGAGAGTCCCTTGGACTGCAAGGACATCCAACCAGTCCTTTCTGAAGCTCAACCCTGGGATTTCTTTGGAAGGAATGATGCTAAAGCTGAAACTCCAGTACTTTGGCTACCTCATGTGAAGAGTTGACTCATTGGAAAAGACTCTGATGCTGGGAGGGATTGAGGGCAGGAGGAGAAGGGGATGACAGAGGATGAGATGGCTGGATGGTGTCACTGACTCGATGGACGTGAGTCTGAGTGAATTCCGAGAGATGGTGATGAACAGGGAGGCCTGGTGAGCTGCGATTCATGGGGTTGCAAAGAGTCAGACACAAGTGAGTGATTGAACTGAACTGAAGCTATACTGGACTTCGGCAAATTCTTCTCAGGCAATACTTATTTGCTAACAAGAATTTAGAAAGGACTGGAAGTGGGCTTTAAAAATTTTTGTCTATTTGTTTTTTCACTTGTTTCCTTTTCTACTTCTATGTGTCCAGATTCTCTCCCTCTTCTAAAAGCCAACTAAAATAAGAAATTATACATATTTATCCACATAAATTATGTTGTGATCCTCATCATGTATATTATTTGCTATCTTTAGTATGTGACTTCCGGCTATAATATTAACAATTATTTGACTTACAAATCCATAAAAAATAGTATATATTAACCACATCATTTGTATAATTTCCCAAGTAAACAAAATGTTAAAAAACTAAGTTGAAAAGACTCCCTAGAAGAAGAGTTACAACTCTCATACTTTGCTGAAGGGACCATTGATTTGTACAACCACTTGGAATACTAGGCTGGCAGTATCTAGAAAACAGGCATGCTTTACCACCTAGCAGTTCCACTTCTTAGACATACACACTAAAGTCACTCTTGCACAAATGTACATGTTCAAGAATGTTCAACGTGGCATGGATGGGGTCTTCCCTGGTGGTCCAGTGGTTTAAGACTCTGCATTTCCACTGCAGAGGGCACAGGTTCTACCCCTGGTCAAGGAAGTAAGATCCCACTTGCCTTGTGGCACAGCCAAATTTAAAGAAAAAAAAAAAATCATAGCATTTGCTAAGTTACTTCAGTCGTGTCCGACTCTGCATGACCCCATGGACAGCAGCCCACCAGGCTCCCCCGTCCCTGGGATTCTCCAGGCAAGAACACTGGAGTGGGTTGCCATTTCCTTCTCCAGTGCATGAAAGTGAAAAGTGAAAGTGAAGTCGCTCAGTCATGTCTGACTTTTAGCGACCCCATGGACTGCAGCCCACCAGGCTCCTCCATCCATGGGATTTTCCAGGCAAGAGTACTGGCATCTAGGGATGAACATTTAGGCCCAGCATATTTAGAGGGTAAAAGCAAAGGAAAACACATAGATGAGTAGTTACTTTTTTTAAGAGAACCTATTTTTGGCTTAAACCTTTGGGTTTTTTGTTTTAATTAAAAAACATTTTTGGGTGCACTAGGCCTTTACTGCTGTGCATAGGCTTCTTATTGTGGAACACAGGCTCTAGATGCGCGGGCTTCAGAAGTTTCAGTGAATGGGTTGAGCAGCTGTGGCACCCAGGCTAAGTTGCTCTGCAGCACGTGGGATCTGCCCAGACTAGGGGTGGAATCTGTGTCGCCCGCATTGGTAAGAGGATGCTCATCCACTGTACCACCAGGGAAGTCGAGTAGTAACTTCTTGAGGAAAGGTATTAACATAAGGGATGGAAACAGGCGGAACTTCTAGACACTTAAATGTCCCTTTCTTGGTGGTCCCATGAGTGTTTGATATTGTGTCGATTTATGTTTTAAGTACTTCCCTGTCTGTTATATTTCTAGTAAAAAATGTTAAAGAGAAAGACCAAAGTTTTGTATTGTTCTTTATTCAAAAACATAACTGGATGCATGATTGTTCATATTCTCTGGTTGACATTCAGTCTCAAAATAAACAGCGGAAACAGATGATCAGCAACAACTTAATGAAGCCATAGCAGTTATTGGATTCTCAAATGGGTACAATATGACCTGTCATAAAAATTAGTAAAATATACAAGATAGAACACATTTTAATACTGATACAATAGTAATAGCAGCTTTACAAATATTTAACCATAGGATTCCTATAGCTTTTCAAAAAAATGAACCTTTATCTCACAAGAATGATAAAATCATTTAAATTGATACAGTACACATTGGTTTATTAATATTATAAACATTATTAGATGTCCCATAAAATATTGTTACAAATACTCACCTGATTTCTTCTCAGTGATCATTCCCTTTATTTAATATAAACATATTAACAGGTTTAAAAAGTTTTTTTTAGAAACAGATGTATTTCTTTAGTATCTGCTTAATTTTCATCCATAAATGTAAATGTGGGTCTCATCAAAACAAAACACTGTTTCCATATCTGCTTTCCGGCCTGGTGACTTTTCACAACCCTCTATTTGGTATCTCAAAATTACATTTATGTGAGGGAATATAAGCATTTCGGGGAAATAAAATATCTTTTTAGCATAATCGGAATATTTCAGGGACATGATCTATGTAACTGCTTCCTGCCAGGTTAGAGAGTTCAGTGTAAAACTGACACTCCTTGATTCCCCTCTGTAAGGAGCCACTATCCTTATTTGGGAACTGCAGTGGAAGTTACGAGCATCACAGCTAAAGCTGTGCCTTCAGAGTCTCACACATCCTAATGAGAGTTCCTCTTCTTTCGTGATATTTAGCACATTAGTGATAGGGATCCTGGCTAAAGCTACAGTAGTGTCTACTGCTAAGCAGACATGTCTGACAAAACCAGGGGCTCCCAGATATTGGCAGCCTTGTAGGAGACTGACTGGTAGGGTTGCCAAAGAAAACATTGGATATTCAGGTAAATCTGAAATTCAGAAAAACAATGGTGTATTTTTTAAAGTATAAATATATAGAAGTGGTTTAGTCACTAAGATGTGTCTAACTCTTGCAACCCCATAGACTGTAGCCCCCCAGCTTCCTCTGTCCATGGAATTCTCCAGGCAAGAATACTGGAGTGGGTTGCCATTTTCTTCTCCAGGGGATCTTCCCGACCCAGGGATTGAACCTGGGTCTCCTGCATTACAGGCAGATTCTTTACCGACTGAGCTACAAGGGAAGGCCATGGCAATATTTAGGACATAGTAATACTTAAAAAATTACTCATTGTTTAATGGGTCCTATATATGCTTATTTGTTCAGCTCGGTTCAGTCGCTCAGTCGTGTCTAACTCTCTGCGACCCTATGAATCGCAGCATGCCAGGCTTCCCTGTTCATCATCATCTCTGGGAGTTCACTCAGACTCATGTCCATTGAGTCCGTGATGCTATCCAGCCATCCATCTCATCCTTGGTCGTCCTCTTCTCCTCCTGCCCCCAATCCCTCCCAGCATCAGTCTTTTCCAATGAGTCAACTCTTTGCATGAGGTGGTGAAAGTACTGGAGTTTCAGCTTTAGCATCATTCCTTCCAAAGAAATCCCAGGGTTGTTTATCTGAAATTCAAATTTGATGGGGGTGTCATGTATTTATGGGCTTCCAAGGTGGCTTGAGTGGTAAAGAACTGCCTGCCAATGCAGAAGACAGGAGATGCAGGTTGGATCCCTGGGTTGGGAAGATCCCCTGGAGGAGGGCATGGCAACTTACTCTAGTATTTTTGCCTGGAGCATCCTATGGACATAGGAGTCTGGTGGGTTATGTCCCTTGGGTCGCAAAAAGCTGGACATGACTGAAGTGACTTATCAGGCATGTATTTATATTTGGTAAGTCTGGCAAGCCTGAATTGGCAGGAAAAATCCATGATTGTGCAGAATTACTGTTATTGAATTGACAGGTGCTTTTGAGGACAGAGAATCAGGCCTCGCAGTGAATCTGTTATGGACCTCAGAGAATCCCTGGTGGGGCACTGTAGAAAACCCAAGGTTCATGTAGAGGTCTTCATGAAGTCTATGTTTAGCTGTACGAATATGGATAGCAGATATCCATAGTAAGGAATATCCCAGACGTCAGTAAGCTTGATATTGTTATATACCTATGAGAGTAGAAATGAAATTCTAATTTTTAAGGTCACGTTGGACCTTTTGCTTCAAATCCTTTTGGAATAGTTAGGTTTGGATGGGAGATGATCTACTTAATTGCTTATAGAGAACAGAAATAAAATCTAGGGGGTCTTTCTGGGTTAAGTAACACTTAATGAATGCAGGAGCTTTACAGGATGAAATATTTTGCTTTTTAATTTCCTGAGAATACCCAAGATGAATGGGTACCAGGTTATTGTAATGTCATAACTGTACCTATAGACCACAAATTAGAGTTATCTAGTTAAATTGAAATAACCTTCCTAACTTAAATTGAGTAATTCCAGGATAAACATTACTTTGGGGATTACATTTTCCCATCTGTCCTGTGAGCAGTCGTGTAAACTAGAAAGTATTCTAATACCCACTTTTCATTACAGTATGCATGGGCTCCATACATATTTTAATTCTTCAAATGAATTATATATATTAATATAATTATTTATACATATTACACTTCAAAAGGATTGGGATCATTTTATCTGTACATTTAATGGATCATTGCTGGGAGTCAGGTAGAGGTGGCATCAGTTTTGTTCATCAAAGCTGCTTGTAGAAACTGGCAGAGTTTGAGTTGGGCTTCTTGGGTGAGCCAGCTATGAAAAAAACAAGAAGTCCCAATTATAACATGAATTATGTTCTTGCGGCCAGCATAGCTCTCCTTCCTCACTATCAGAACCCAGATTTTATGCAAGGCAGCAATGTGGCCAGATTCTAAAAATCACTTTTTCCAACTTCCCTGATATAATCAAAGTTCCTGGATATCACCTGTTTAAAGAGATGAAGGGCAGTTTAGCTAGGATATCTTTTTGATCTTTCCCCTTCTTATCTTGCTTACAATGTAGACAAGAGGCTTTAGGAAGTGTAGATGTTCTGCACTGTAGGGATAAAAGCCAGGTATTAAGGTTGGAAGAGAGGTGATGACATGGGGAATCTGCTATACCCTGTATCCACTGCCTATTTCCCAAGGCAATATGCAGAAAAGAAAAATAAGCCTTCATTTGCTTAAGCTACTATAGTCAGATTTCTCTTCAGTTCAGTCAGTTCAGTTCAGTCGCTCAGTTGAGTCTGACTCTTTGCGACCCCATGAATCGCAGCATGCCAGGCCTCCCTGTCCATCACCAGCTCCCGGAGTTCAGATTCATGTCCATTGAGTCAGTGATGCCATCCATCCATCTCATCCTCTGTTGTCCCCTTCTCCTCCTGCCCCCAATCCCTCCCAGCATCAGAGTCTTTTCCAATGAGTCAACTCTTCCCATGAGGTGGCCAAAGTACTGGAGTTTCAGCTTCAGGATCGTTCCTTCCAAAGAACACCCAGGGCTGATCTCCTTCAGAATGGACTGGTTGGATCTCCTTGCAGTCCAAGGGACTCTGAAGAGTCTTCTTCAACACCACAGTTCAAAAGCATCAATTCTTTGGCACTCAGCCTTCTTCACAGTCCAACTCTCACATCTCCCATGACTACTGGAAAAACCATAGCCTTGACTAGACGGACCTTAGTCAGCAAAGTAATGTCTCTGCTTTTGAATATGCTATCTAGGTTGATCATAGGTTTCTTCCAAGGAGTAAGCATCTTTTAATTTCATGGCTGCAGTCACCATCTGCAGTGATTAGGAGTGGGGAAAATTATTCCATGTCTAAAACAAGTTTTTACTAAATACCCTGTATCTTTGGCCACCTGAAGCAAAGAGCCAACTCACTGAAAAAGATCCTGATGCTAGGAAAGACTGAGGGCAGGAGAAGAGGGCAACAGAGGAGGGCATCACTGACTCAATGGACCTGAGTTTGAGCAAATTCCAGGAGACGGTGAAGGGCAGAGAAGACTGGTGTGCTGCAGTTCAAGGGGTTGCAAAGAGCTGGACACAGCTTAGCAAGTGAACAATCACCACCATCCTCTACTAAGTGGATTTTGGAGAGCACAACATATGGCATAGGTCTCACCTGTGATATTTTTAAACTATTTATTTTTGGCTGAGCTGAGTCTTGGTTGCTTTGCGCAGGTGTTCTTGAGGGGTGGCCAGCAGGGGCTACTCTTCATTGCACGTGCAGGCTTCTCACTGTGGTGGCTTCTCTTCTTGTGGAGCTTGAGCTCTGGACCTTGGGCTCAGTAGTTGTGTGCACCCCTCAGCGATTCTTTGGCATGTGGAATCTTCCCGGACCAGGGATTGAACCCGAGTTGTTCCCTGCATTGGCAGGCGGATTCCTATCCACTGCACCACCAGGAAAGACCCTCATCTGTGATTCTTGATGCTGTTGCTCAGTACATGGGTTTATTGCTCATTACATTTATACATGTTTCCACATTAACCAACCTAACATAGAAGTTATATGATGCTGCTGGTGCTGCTAAGGTTCTTCAGTCGTGTCCGACTCTGTGTGACCCCAGAAACAGCAGCCCAGGCTCCCCCGTCCCTGGGATTCTCCAGGCAAGAACACTGGAGTGGGTTGCCATTTCCTTCTCCAATGCACGAAAGTGAAAAGTGAAAGTGAAGTCGCTCAGTCGTGTCCGACTCTAAGCGACCCCACAGACTGCAGCCCACCAGGCTCCTCTGTTCATGGGATTTTAAAGGCAAGAGTACTAGAGTGGGGTGCCTTCTCCAGTTATAGGGTGGGGCAGGAACAAAAAAGACCTAGAGCTGAACAAAGGGATGGGCGGAGTTCCTTGTGGTTAGGATTTGGTGCTTCCCCTTCCACGGCCTGAGTTCAGTCCCTGGTCGGGAAACTGTCCCACAAGCAGCACAGCCAAAATAAGGAAAAAAAAAAGGAAAGGGCCTAGCTGTTAAATAAGGCCTCTGCCTTCTGTCTCTGTCCTTCACAATTTATGGTATCACCATAATGTGATCTGGGAGTGGACTTCTATTGAAGGCTCCAAAGAAGGAAAGGGGCATCAGGCCCCACCTACAAAGAAGGCCACACAGTGCCCAGCAGGATGAGTTGACTGGCAAGAGGGAAACCAAGCTATCTTGCAAAAGGAACCGATTCCTTTTGAAAACAATAATTGATTTACAATGTGTGTTAGTTTCAGGTATAAAACTTCAGATTCTTTCCATTAGAGGTTACTATAAGATACTGAGTATCGTTCCCTGTGCTATACAGTAGGTCCTCGTTGGCTATCTATTTTATATTATATAGTAGTATATATCTGTTAATCCCAACCTCCTAATTTATCCCTCACCCCCTCTACTTCTTTGGTAACCGTAAGTTTGTTTTCTATGTCTGTTAAGTCTGCTTCAGTTTTCTAAATAAGCTTATTTGTATTTTTTTTTAGATTCCATATATATGATATATTATATTGATCTTTCTCTGCCTAATTTCACTTAGTATGATAATCTCTAGGTCCATTTATGTTGTTGCAAATGGGATTATTTTATTATTTCTTATGGCTGAATAACATTCCATTTCATATATACATATATATTCATGTATATATATATATATATATATATGACATCTTTATCCATTCATCTGTTGATGGAAATTTAGGTCACTTCCATGCCTTGGGTATTATAAATAGTATTGGTATGAACACTGGTGTATGAATCTTTTTGATACAGTTCTCATCCTTTCAGGATATGTGCTAGATCATATAGCAATTCTATTTTTAGTTTTTTAAGGAACCTCTATACTGTTTTCCATAGTGGCTACACCAATTCATATTCCCACCAACAGTGTATGAGGGTTTCCTTTTCTCTACACCCTCTTCAGCATTTATTATTTGTAGATGTTTTGATGATGGCCATTCTGACCAGCCTGAGGTGATACTTTGCTGCTGCTGCTAAGTCGCTTCAGTCCTGTCTGACTCTGTGCGACCCCACAGATGGCAACCTACCAGGCTCCGCCGTCCCTGGGATTCTCCAGGCAAGAATGCTGGAGTGGGTTGCCATTTCCTTCTCCAATGCATGAAAGTGAAAAGTGAAAGTGAAGTCACTGAGTCATGTACGACTCTCAGCGACCTCATGGACTGCAGCCTACCAGGCTCCTCCGTCCGTGGGAGTTTCCAGGCAAGAGTACTGGAGTGGGGTGCCATTGCTGGTTTTAATTTGCAATTCTCAATAGTTAGTGATGTGGAATATCTATTCATGTGCCTGCAAGCCATCTGTATATCTTCTTTGGAGAAATGTCTGTTTAGATCTTTTGCCAATTTTTTAATTGAGTGTTTATTTGTTTGATATTGAGTTGTATGAAGTACTGGTACATTTTGGATATTAAGTCCTTGTCAGTCACATTATTTACAAATATTCCCTCCCATTCAGTAGGTTGTTTTTGTTTTGTATGGCTTCCTTTGCTGTCTGAAAGCTTTTAAGTTTGATTAGGCCCCATTTGCTTATTTTTGCTTTTATTTCTTTCACAAAAGGCGAAAAATTGTCAACAATGGAATGAACGAAGGGAGGACAGTGCTGGGGTGGGAAGAGTGTCTGCAGAGGAATTTGTGGTGAGTCTCTTGGGCCAGAGGGAGATGGAAATACAAACTTCACAGCCAAGAGGCCAGCAGCCCTGAGCCCAGTAATCTAGCAGGAAGGGGCTGCTTCTTGAAGATGTGATGATAAAGGGGATCAGGGAGATGAGACAAATAAGAGTTTGGAAGAAATCACACAAGAGCCAACCATTGCACTGGATTTTGGTGTGTGGGTCATACAGGCAGGTAACAAAGAAAGCTGCCAAGACCTTTTCCTATCAGCTCTGCATTATCTGACTCCTATCTCCATCTTCATCCCTGTCTCTCTGTTACACTCACTGGCCACTTTCCAATTCCTCAGATAGACCCTGATCCCTCCCACCATAAGACCTTTGTGCATATTATTCTTTTGGCCTGGGACTCTTCTCTGTGACATTCATGGTGGGCTCACAATACAGGTACCCTTTCCAGTTAATGCCTATTCATCCTTTAAGTCTCACCTCATCACTTCCTAAGGGAATCTTTCCTAGATCATCCAGGCTGGGTCAACTTTCTCCAGGGATTATCACTGAACCTTGTTACTTTCTTTCACAGAACTGACTTCAGAGCAAAATCACACAAATTGTGGTTATTGATTACTGTCTACTTTTCACACTAGACTGAAAGCTCCAAGGCAGTAGATCTGTGTCTGTTTTTGCTTACCACTGTCTCCCTGGTATTCCGGCATAGTGTCTGGCATATAGGGGCTGCTTAATAAATAGTTATGAATGAAATTAATAAAACCAGACATTCATGGCTAAAGTAGAGATGATAATCAGCTATTTCATGAACCGCAAACATGAAGTTCTTTATAAAGCCATCAGTTCAGTTCAGTTCAGTTCAGTCCCTCAGTCGTGTCTGACTCTTTGCAACCCCATGGACTACAGCAATGCCAGGCCTCCCTGTCCGTCATCAACTCCTGGAGTTTACTCAAACTCATGTCCATTGAGTCAGTGATGCCATCCAACCATCTCATCCTGTCATATCCTTCTCCCGCCTTCAATCTTTCCCAGCATCAGGGTCTTTTCAAATGAGTCAGTTCTTCGCATCAGGTGGCCAAAGTGTTGGAGTTTCAGTTTCAGCATCAGTCCTTCCAAAGAATATTCGGCACTGATTGCCTTTAGGATGGACTGGTATAAGGAACTGTTTAAAAATTACTACTATTATTAAGAAAAAGGCTTTAGATTATGATTCTAAATTAAAGAGTTTGAAGAAAAGGAACCAAATGCTTTTCATAAAGGCTTACCTGAAATTTTCTCTTCAAGGCCCGGGTCATCACCGGGGTCAGCCCAGTTCCTGTCTCCACATTTTCTTTATTAGTAAGTGGGGTTCCACCTGGGCTCCTGCAAAGGTAATGGAAATATTGCAAACTGTGTTTTATGCCAACTTCTCAAAGGAATTTAGAGAGCATAAAGATAGGAGAATGGATTACCTCTCAACATCGACTTTTCTAAGTAGTTTCCGTAGATCTAACTGACTTTTACCAGGAGTACTGATAAAATAAAAATACAAAAGTTAGAGCTCACCAGATTGTATAATTTTTCTCAAAGTAAAGCAATCATTTCAAAATAGGCAACATCCTAGAAAGCAGTTACATTAAAAAATAGCAGTAGATGCTGATAGGAGCATAAAGTGATATAATGATTCTAATAATAATAAGAATCTAATACTTGAATAACTAATACTTTCATTTTATTATTTTTTAAAAATAAGTTACTTTTTTTGACATTGTACTTAACACTTGAAAGAATCCATCTTAAGGCAAAACTCAGTTATGCACACAGATGATGGACAAGGATGATTACTGAAGAGTTACAGAAATAAAAAAATCACAAACAACCTAAANTTATTTTTTTAAAATAAGTTACTTTTTTTGACATTGTACTTAACACTTGTAAGAATCCATCTTAAGGCAAAACTCAGTTATGCACACAGATGATGGACAAGGATGATTACTGAAGACTTACAGAAATAAAAAAATCACAAACAACCTAAATGTCTCAAAATACGATTTTATCTATGAAGTTCACATATTAAAAAACTGCATCTATTGAAGAAGTCAACATGATTCTTTAAGCTAATTTTTAATGAGACAGGNCTGTTTCCAATGATATGACTATTTGATTTTTGTTTTCTTTAAACATCACTGTATATTTCAATTTTCCTATATGATCATATATAATTTTTAGCAAAATATTACTATTTTAAAGTAGCAGAAGAGTGTAATGCTGTGCAGTTCCTTACATTAAGACATTTGTAACTCGAGTTGATAACACTTTGGACTTTGGTTTCAGGGTAACACGCTGCAGGTCAGAGACAGTAACCAGTGGGTTCTGTGCCTTTGGTGATGGTACAAGCTTTAATCACAAAATGAGATATTATTAAAAACAGATTTAAAAGTATCATTCAAAATGTAAACATACCAAAACAACAAATATTTGAATGCTGAGCATGTGTAAAATATATCTATTCCATTTTCATTTCAAAGCTTCAAAGTATATCTCTACCTTTTCAAGTTAATGGTTGGTGGATAAAATTGCTAAATTAAATAATTGGGGGATTTATATATTTTGTTGAGGAGATCAAAAATTACTCAAATAAAATATCAAATACTTTCCTCAGAACAGCTTTTATATCTAAGACTTATGCTTATTTTCTATTAACAGACAATCAGGTTAAAAAATGAAAGACCACATGTGTGGTCAATGATTTCTTACCTTCCTCCTTTCATCCAAACTCTGTGTCTTCTTTAATTTCACAGTCAGTAGATCTTTAACTGTTATCTGCATGGGTCCATTTTTTTTTAATGGTCCAGCCTTAAGATACAAGGCAAAATTAGAATTCAAACTGAAACCAGGACATCTAGTCAAAGGCAAATCCAAATCTAATTTTTAAAACCTCAGAGTTAAAAATTAACTCTTATTTCCCTGAGAAGCCAATCAAAGTCTTTCCATGCAACCAAGAACTAATTCTGTTTTCAGTATCTATGGATGCTAAAGCTATTGAAAAATATTAATATTAATATTAATGTAAGGCTTTGAAGCTAAGTAAGAGCTGGGCTAGTTTTCTACAACTATGCATCCTCCTTAGGAATTGTTGTAATAAGATAGAAGTAGACGAGTTCTTCTAATCAATGTGAAGCTTTGCCTAAACTACCTAAGAAAATGAAACACTTGCCAGAAAGCAAGAACATATACTTGAAGAGGTATATATTAGGGCAACTTTAACAGCCGACTCTGCATTTAATTCAGTCATTTTAAACCAAATGTATCTGCAGTAAAAAGTAATCAACTTTTTAGATAGGGTTGTGTTAGTGGGCAGGTAAGTAGCTCTAGATAGCATATTGAAAAGCAGAGACATCACTTTGCCAACAAAGGTCCATCTAGTCAAGGCTACGGTTTTTCCAGTGGTCATGTATGGATGTGNGCACTGTGGCTACAATGTGAGTCCTGTCTGTATCCCCATCCAGCAGACAGTCTGCCGAGGAACACAGACCTCAAACATACACAAAACACATTCGAAACAAGCCAAGTAATACTCTAACAAGAGCCAAGGCTTCCCTAGTGGCTCAGTGGTAAAGAATCTGCCCGTCGATGCAGGAGACACAGGTTTGATCCTTGATCCGGGAAGATGCCACATACCGGAAAGATTAAGCTTCTGTGCCACAACTATTAAGCCCATGCTCTAGAGTCTGGGAGACGCAACTACTGAGCCTGTGAACCCTAGAGCCTGTGCTTGCAAGGAGAGAAGCTACCGCAATGAGAACCGTATGCACCACACGTAGAGAGTAGCCTAGAGAGTAGCCCCTGCTCACTGCAAGTAGAGAAAAAGTTCTTGCAGCAATGAAGATCCAGTACAGTCATAAATAAATAAACGATTATTTCAAAAGAGAAACACAGGAGCCACGAAGTGTGCTGTGAGCATGAATAGCTAGAAGTCTAGACAGTAATATTTAGCCATGATCTCAAGGATGAATTTAGGGTTCTCAGGTGAAGAAAGGATATAAAGATTGAGGGAAGAGAGTTCCTGGCAGAGGGAAAAATACTTAATGCAGCCAAGAATATAGTCTATTCAAGGAACTGAATTAAAAAAAGAGTCAAATGTTGCAACATGACTCTAATGGGCTGCATTGTCTTTCCCCAACCACAAGTCATATATTGATGCCTGAACCCCTAATACCTCAGTATGTGACTGTATTTGAAGACAGGGCCTTCAAAGAAGTGATTAAATTAAAAGGAGCCATTAGGAGGACTTCCCTGGTGGACCAGTGGCTAAGGCTC
>SJYW01011444.1:72835-90875 GCA_006410735.1 Raphicerus campestris | reverse complement strand
GGCTGGCTGCGCTGGGGAGGGAGGACGAAGAGCTGCGGAGCCTGCAGGGCTGGCTGGAGCACAGGTGGGCACTTCTGGACGCTCAGCACCCGTGTGACATGCTTTACCACAGCTGGGACAGGAGGAATTTTCTGAGATGGCCTGGAAGAGATTGCATTTGGCACCTGAAGAACAGATTTATTTGGTTCTTCTTTATTTATTTGAGCAGTCATCCAAATCAGAGCTGCCACGTGTTGAATGTCTTCTCCGTACACCACATGCGCTACAATATTTCCTCATTTGTCACAAGCTCATTCACTCATTCATCTATTTGTTCTGTGTGTGCTATATGCCAGGCACTGTGGCTACAATGTGAGTCCTGTCTGTATCCCCATCCAGCAGACAGTCTGCCGAGGAACACAGACCTCAAACATACACAAAACACATTCGAAACAAGCGAAGTAATACTCTAACAAGAGCCAAGGCTTCCCTGGTGGCTCAGTGGTAAAGAATCTGCCCGCTGATGCAGGAGACACAGGTTTGATCCTTGATCCGGGAAGATGCCACATACCCTGGAACGATTAAGCTTCTGTGTCACAACTATTGAGCCCATGCTCTAGAGTCTGGGAGACGCAACTACTGAGCCTGTGAACCCTAGAGCCTGTGCTTGCAAGGAGAGAGGCTATCGCAATGAGAACCGTACTCACCACACCTAGAGAGTAGCCTAGAGAGTAGCCCCTGCTCACTGCAAGTAGAGAAAAAGTTCTTGCAGCAATGAAGATCCAGTACAGTCATAAATAAATAAACGATTATTTCAAAAGAGAAACACAGGAGCCACGAAGTGTGCTGTGAGCATGAATAGCTAGAAGTCTAGACAGTAATATTTAGCCATGATCTCAAGGATGAATTTAGGGTTCTCAGGTGAAGAAAGGATATAAAGATTGAGGGAAGAGAGTTCCTGGCAGAGGGAAAAATACTTAATGTAGCCAAGAATATAGTCTATTCAAGGAACTGAATAAAAAAAAAGAGTCAAATGTTGCAACATGACTCTAATGGGCTGCACTGTCTTCCCCCAACCACAAGTCATATATTGATGCCTGAACCCCTAATACCTCAGTATGTGACTGTATTTGAAGACAGGGCCTTCAAAGAAGTGATTAAATTAAAAGGAGCCATTAGGAGGACTTCCCTGGTGGACCAGTGGCTAAGGCTCTGCACTTCCAGTGCAGGGGGGCCGGGTTCAATCCCTGGTCAGGGAACTAGATCCCATATACTGCAATTAAGACCTAGCACAGCTAAATAAATAAATATTAAAAAATAATAATAAGGGGGCCATCAGGGTGGGATCAATCCAGTGTGACTTGTGTCCTTACATAAAGACAAAACTTGAACACATAAGAGAGACGCCAGGGATGCGTGGGCACAGAGAAAAGACCATCTAAAGACACAGAAGACAAGCAGAGGAGAGAGGCATTAGAAGCCAACCCTACCAGCACCTTGAGCCTAGACTTCTAGCCTCCATAATTGTGAGAAAACAAATTTTGTTGAATAAGCCACTAAGTCTGTGCTACTTTGTCATGGCGGCCCAGGCAAATGAATACAATGACCCTCGGAAGTAAGAGGGGATATTAGTTCCTAGAGGCTGCTATAACAAAGTATTACAAAGTTGGCAGTTTACAACAAAGAAAAGTCATTCTCTCCCACTCCTGGAGGTTGGAAGCCTGAAATCAAGGCTCTAGAGAAGAATCTGTTTCTTGTCTCTTCCAGCTTCCGCAATCTATTGGTATGTCTTGGCTTGAGGCCCTATGACCCGAGTCTGTCCCTCGGTGGTCCCGTTGCTTCTCTTCCCTCTATGTGTTCTACTCCGTGTGTCTTTTATAAGGACACTTGTCACTGGATTGAGGGTCCAGCCAGATAATGCAGTATGATTTCCTCATCTCAAAACCCTTCACTTGATTATTTATCTACAAAGACCCTGGTAGATAAGATAATATCAACAGGCTACCAGGATTAGGACTTGGACCAACTTTTTGGAGGGCCATCACTCAGCCCACTACAGATGGTATCTTCCCCATTTTTATTGATGCAGAAACTAAGGTCCAGGTTGTGGGGTGATTTGCCTTTTCTCTTTAAGCTAGATCACCTTCAGGTACAAATTCTGGGAGTAGGGGTATAGTTCCAGAAGTGTCTCTTCAAGACAATGAGCACAGTGTTTATTCTTTACATTTTAGACACTGAGAATAGGGGTCTTGCTTAGGGGAGTTTGGAGAGAGTGGATATCTATCTTTTTTTTTTCTGCCTATCTCAGTCAAGAAGTTAGAAACCCCACTGAGTATTTAAAAGAGGGGACAGGAACTTCCCTGGCAGCCCAGTGTTTAAGACTCTTGCCTTCCAATGCAGGGGGCATGAGTTCTATTCCTGGTCAGGGAACGAAGATCCCACATGCCTCAGGGTGCAGTCAAAAATTAAAAAAAAAACCAAAACCTTCTTTGAAGAGGGAATATGTAATATGGGGAAGAGCTTCTATACTATACTGTGGAAGAGCTGAGAAGCACACAAGGGACAGAAGCAGTGCAGTCATTAGTGACAGCAGAAGCCATAAATACCCTGAGACCAGAGGGTCAAAGGAAAGGGCAGTGTAACCAGATCTCTGGAGCTAGGTTAACCCAGAGAATCAAGAAACATGGTGTTGTATGGCAAAACCAATACAGTACTGTAAAATAGAATAAAGTATTTAAAAAAAAAAAAAGAAAGAAAGAAAGTACATTTAAGCATGAGTAAGCTAAAAAAAAAAAAAGAAAAGAAACATGGTGGACTTGACCTAGTGGGAGTGGGACTGAGGCAGCAATGACAGCCATTGCTGGAGAAACAGCCCAACACAGAGAACAAAGGGAAAAAATACCCCACCTTTGCCTGTCTTCCTTGGGTCGGGAAGATCCCCTGGAGAAGAAATGGCTACCCACTCCAGAATTCTTGTCTGGGAGGATTTCATGGAGAGAGGAGCGTGGTGGGCTACAGCCCATAGGGTCACCAAGAATTGGACAAAGACTCTGATGCTAGGAGGGATTGGGGGCAGGAGGAAAAGGGGACGACAGAGGGTGAGATAGCTGGATGGCATCACAGACTTAATGGATATGAGTTTGAGTAAATGGGAGATGGTGATGGACAGGGAGGCCTGGCATGCTGCAATTCATGGGGTGGCAAAGAGTCGGACATGACTGAGCAACTGAACTGAACTGAACTGAGGGGACTAACACACACACACACACACACACACATACACACACACACACACACACACACACACACATGTATATGTGGCGCTAGTGGTAAAGAACCTGTCTGCCAGTGCAGGAGATATAAGAGATGTGAGTTCGATCTCTGGGTTGGGAAGATCCTCTGGAGGAAGACATGGTGACCCATCCCACTCCAATAATCTTGCCTGGAAAATCCCATGGACGGGGAGCCCGGTGGGCTATAGTCCAGGGGCTACAAAGAGTTGGACATGACTGAGCAACTAACACTTTCACTTTTCTTGCTCCTTCTCGCCTCTCATCAGTGTTTCCCATGAGTACACACCGGGAGCCAGGTGACATGGAACTTAGGCAGTGGCGCCTGCAGGGGTCAGCCCCACTGTGATGCAGAGCAGAGCCTCTGTAATTTAAGGAAGAATCTGACAGCAAAGATGCCCAGAACTAGCACGAGCCTGTAGCCACTCCTCCTTCTAATGAAAGCACACTGGGGTTTCAATGCAGGACTAGCTCTTGCCCCCTTACCTAAATCTGGGTTTGTTTTTCATTTGATAATACTAACCTTCAATGCTTCCTGAAGCTTGCATACTTCATTTTCCAAAATGCAAAACCGTTGTTTTAGACTGTGAAGTTCTTGGTGGCAGAGACAGGATGGAAAGATGGTGTTTTTTAAAACTTCGAAACTCTGAAATTCACAAATAAAGAAGTCTGACTCCATTGAACAATATGATAAGGACAATGTGATAAAGAAAATGCTACAATGTATGTTTTATAGAAGTGAAGGCAACAACAAGGACCTGCTGTATAGCACAGGAAACTATATTCAATGTCTTTTAATAATCTATAATGGAAAATAATGTGGAAAAGAATATATAGGTGTGTGTGTAACTGAATCACTTTGCTGTACACCTAAAGCTAACACAACACTGTAAATCAACCATATTTCAATATAAAAATTTTGTTAAAAAAAGTGAAGACAGACACAAATACCTAACTTCATATTATGTGAGCTAAGCTCGAGTGTCTACTTACCTGAACACACACGTGACCACACATACTAAGTGTGTAGGAAAACCATAATGCTGAAAAAACGTATGTCAAATCAATACCTGGGTCATGCAGCTCCGGCACCAGCTGTATATAGACCATACTCTATTTGTCCAAAGCTTTATTGGATTTTTAAAACTGGGAAATCTGAAATTCCAGGACAGNTGTGTAGGAAAACCATAATGCTGAAAAAACGTATGTCAAATCAATACCTGGGTCATGCAGCTCCGGCACCAGCTGTATATAGACCATACTCTATTTGTCCAAAGCTTTATTGGATTTTTAAAACTGGGAAATCTGAAATTCCAGGACAGTCTTAGCCAGCTTCTGCTAATGGGTATATCTGTTGAAGGAATAACCGCTCTGCAGGAAAGACAAAATCAAACAAAGCAAAAACTCCTGAGTTGGAATTAAAAGGCTCTAATTAAATAATTCTTAGTTTAGTACCTAAGAGTTGATCCTTTTGAACTGCGGTGTTGAAAAAGACTCTTGAGAGTCCCTTGGACTGGAGGGAGATCAAACCAGTCCATCCTAAATGAAACCAGTCCTGAATATTCATTGGAAGGACTGATGCTGAAGCTGAAACTCCAATACTTTGACCACCTGATGCAAAGAACCAACTCATTGGAAAAGACTCTGATGATGGGAAAGATTGAAGGCAGCAAGAGAAGGGAATGAAAGAGGCTGAGATGGTTGAATGGCATCACTGACTTGATTTAAATGAGTTTGAGCAAGCTCCAGGACTTGGTGATGGACAGGAAAGCCTGGTGTGCAGCAGTCCATGGGGTCGCAAAGAGTTGGATACGACTGAACGATTGCATTGAACTGAATTGAATTAAATAGCAAGCTAGTTTTATAGTATGACTGACAGGCAGAGATCACCAAAAGCCATATTTTTCATTTACTTCTAGAATTCCCAGTTTGACTTGTATAACAAATATTTATTGAGTAAATAAGTAATAATAAATCAAAACACACTAAATAAATGTGTGTCAGAGATTCAGTAATGAACAAAATAGATAAAAAATCCTGCCTTCATAGGCTTTACAAAGAGGGCTAAAAGAAAAATATATGTAAGCTACTTGACGTTATGTGGCAGCCTGGATGGGAGGGCATTGTGAGCGAGAATGGGTACATGCATATGTATGGCTGTGTCCCTTCACTGTTCACCTGAAGCTATCAGAACACTGTTAATCCCCTATATCCAAGTACAAACCGAAAAGTTTAAAAGAAAATAAATATATGTGGGTTGTTAGGTAGTGAACATNATATCAAGGGGCGAAAGAGGGGTGGGGGATGAATTGAGAGATTGCGATTGACATATATACACTGCTGCTGCTGCGGCTGCTAAGTCGCTTCAGTCGTGTTCGACTCTGTGCGACCCCATAGATGGCAGCCCACCAGGCTTCCCCGTCCCTGGGATTCTCCAGACAAGAACACTACTATGCATAAAACCGATAACTAATGAGAACTTTAGTTACTCTAAAGGAACTCTACTCAAGGGTCTGTGGTCACCTAAATGGGAAGGAAATCCAAAAAAGGAGGGGATCTATGTATATGAATAGCTGATTCACTTTGCTGTACAGCAGACAGTAAGACAATATTGTAAAACAGCTATACTACAAGAAATTAATTAAAAAATAAACACTAACTAGTATATTTAGGTTTTAATTCAAATCCTTTTCTGAAGAAAATTAAGTCAGAGCTGGCTTGATGTGAAGAAGGGCTTTGCCTGTTTTAGTTGTTGCTACCTGAGGAACAAAGATGTCCTTATTCAAGCAGAACTAAAAATGGTCTCAAGGGCTGGGCCTCCTTCTCTTTGAACTTACATTTGAATAGGAACAATTGGTCTTTAAAATACACATTCATTCCACATTTGTTCACCCTGTAACCCTTCAGCACTTGGTATGCAGCTCTAGGCTTGCTAAACTCCCAGATTCCAAGGACTGAAGAACCTCCCCCAGCCCCACTGTGGGTATTCAAGACTAAGAAATGCTTTAGTTCCTAGAACGTTGGACTTACAGAGGCCGCCCTTCACGTCAATGGGTGACAGCGCGTGTATCAACAACTGTTACACGAGTAAAGATTCTTGATAGCATCTTATTTAACTAATTGCCAGGCCTCAGATTAACAACATTTTTCTTAGTTGTTCTTAAAGGCTTGGGAGACATACCTCAAATAGCTGATTTCACATTTATTGTATCACTTTTCCTTTCCACTGAAGTAATGAAGAAAGGCTAAACATGGATCCTTAAACACAAGGGATGTCTTAAAAGATTGATTTTTTAAAAATGTAAAGCAAAAATACTCTAAATGAAGATATTTAGGAAAGCCTCAGGAAGCAACAAAAAACTTATGGTTGCTAGGAAAGAAGTTAAACCTCATCAAATCCATGGCCAAGACTATTTTATGAAGAAAGCTCTATCCAAGGCACAGNTTTTAAAAATGTAAAGCAAAAATACTCTAAATGAAGATATTTAGGAAAGCCTCAGGAAGCAACAAAAAACTTATGGTTGCTAGGAAAGAAGTTAAACCTCATCAAATCCATGGCCAAGACTATTTTATGAAGAAAGCTCTATCCAAGGCACAGAGTTCACTCACTAGGATTCCCCTGGATCTGAGATTTCCATAGTAACCTCCCCTTGTTGTCTTTAGGGGCTCCTTCACAGCCTTCCCTCCTCTGTTCCTGTTCCCTCTCTTGCCTTGACGCCTTTTGTTAGGGATCAAACTGACAAAGAGAACCGGCCTCCCGCTTCCCTTTTTCCTATATTCACCAATCCCTCCGTTACGAAAACAGACTTTAAAAGGAGCTGGACATTCTGGTTAAACTCGGTGGATTGACTCTCTACCTCCCTGTGCGTTAATGATGTGCTGGGATTGGTACTTACTGTTACATTTTTAGGAATCTGTGAGCCAGTTGTTAAATTTACCATTTAAATTATATAAACTTATAATTAGGTAATTTAGATTTTAGGTAATTTAGATTTTAAAAGGTATTTATAAGTATACAAAACTCAGCATTTCATAAAAGGTTTTACTAATATGTATGCTCTTAATGTTTTTAACTTATTTTATCGATATAGTGAAAATGCTTTAGATATATTACTGCTCACTTCCTCTCAATGCCACATTCAAGGACTTCACATTGGAAACTTAAAAACTGGTCACGATGGGAGAATTTATACCATGGCTATTATAAAAAATGAAGTCGCTTAGTCGTGTCCGACTCTTTGCTACCCCATGGACTGTAGCCCACCAGGCTCCACCATCCTTGGAATTTTCTAAGCAAGAGTACTGTAGTGGGTTGCCATTTCCTTCTCCAGGGGATCTTCCTGACCTGAGATCAAACCCAGTCTCCTGCACTGCAGGCAGATGCTTTACCATCTGAGTCACCAGGGAATTCCTATTATAAACCACTACAAATTTGGGAATCCCATGGCAGCCCAGTGGTTAGGATTCCACTAAGATCCCTCAAGCTTCAGGGTCAAAAACAAACAAAGGAAAGCTGAGGCTTGACTGGATGGTAGAGAAGCCAACAGGAAGCAAGACAAATCCCAGAACTCGGAGAAGTTTCAGACTTGAAAGCACCAAGTCCCTTTGAAGGTTTGGGATAGGGCTTAACTGGATTAATTAAAAGTCTTAACGATTGGATAGGCCTTTGACGTCTTCCCTCCAGTCCACTGGAGGTAGGTAGTCCACTCCACTGCAGCTAGGCAGTGTCCTGGTTTTCATTTTATGGACAAGTCTATTCTCTGGAGAAGTTAGAGTTGCTGATTTTGGGTCACTAGGCATAGTAGGGTCATGTCCACGTCACTATTCAGAAGACAGGGCATGGTCCTGAACTAAAAAGTGAGACACTCAATTCCCTTCCTCAGCTCAGCTCCCCAAATACAAGCCACCCAAGTTTAATTCCTGGCCTCAAAACCCCACACTTCTCATTCCTCCTGGAGGAGACTAGATTCTTCTCCAGGGAAACTGGCTGTAGCTTGACAATATCCACATCTGCTACTTTGAGCTGCCAACCAACTATCTTTTTTGTGTCTTCCTTTGACATATAACAGCTAAGGATCATTAACCATTTTAGGAAGAGTCTTAAATATGAAGAACAGAGACCAAAATAAACAGAGAGAGAAATGGAAAGAAAGTAGAAAGTAGAAGAAAACTTAAAAACACACACACAAAAAAAACTTCAGAAAATGATATGGACAAGGATGGGGGAAAGGAAGGAGAGGATGAGATGAATGGAGAGAGTAGCATGGAAGGATATATACTAACATATGTAAAATACACAGCCAAAGGGAATTTGCTGTATGACTCAGGGAACTCTAACTGGGGCTCTGTAACAACCTAGAGGGAAGGGACACATGTACACCTATGGCTAATTCATGTTGATATATGACAGATCAAACCAGTATTGTAAAGCAATCATCAATCAATTAAAAACAAAATTTAAAAAGGATCAAGGTCAAAAAAAAAAAATCAAGATTTTGCATTCTTGAAAGAGGAAAAAAGTTTTTAAAATTAAAAATAGTAGAAATTTTAAAAATGTAACAGAACAGTTTGAAGATTAAAGTTTTAGATGAGAACAGAAAAAAATGGAGAGAATTTCACCAAATAAACAATACAAAAATATTCCCCAGAACTAAAGGACTTGAATTTCCAGATTGAAATTATATTGAAATTACTCAGCATAATTTGAATAAAGATGCACATTGAGACACGCCATCATTTAGAACAACAAAAGTAAAGAGGATATTCTAAAAGCTTCCAGAGAAAACACAGCCTAGATACAGAGGCCTGAGACTAGAATGACACCAGAGTTCAACACCCATCCTGCAGTTCTGATGGAGAATGTTTACAATCCCATACTTGGCCAAAATTTCAGTCAAGTGTGAGAACAGAAGTGAGATAATAATGGGAATTTCCAGGATAATGGTGACCATAAGCCCTTGGAAAATAGTTTTGCCGTGGGCCCAGGTCAGGGGTTAGCGAACCTTTCCTGTGAAGGGCTAGATAATAAATATTTTAGGCTTTACAAGCCATCAACCACTCAACTCTGCATCAAAACAGCCATGGACAATGACTATGGCTGTAATCCAATAAATGTTATTTATGGCTATGGAAATTTGAATTTCATAGAGTTTCCATATGTCACAAAGTATTATTCTTCTTTTGATTTTTTTCCCACCTACTACAAACTGTAAAAACCATTCTTAGCTCATGAGACCTATAAAATACTAGTTTACTGACCCTTTACTTAGCCAGTGAAATAAGCAAGTGTAACAGAGGGCTTCAGCAGGAAAAAAAAAAAAAAAAAAAGGAAATAGATAAATTACCTAGTGCATTTGAATATTCTGAGTGGAGTTTATTTTTTTTCTGTAAAGTTTGGCCCAAGTTATTGAGAAGTGCTTAAAAAAATAAACATATAAACAATGTCTAGGAAAAAGTTGTATAAGAAAATAGATGAAATTATAGTTAACATGTAATGATCAGCTGTTACACAATATTTATAGTATAAACATTGAGTATTTAATTAAAAATTATGACACAGGACACTATAAAACTCTTAGAGGAACACATAGGCAGAACACTCTTGACACAAATGACAGCCAAAAATTATGATACAGGTATATTGGGAAGAAAGAAGAAAGCAGCAATCAGCAGTTCTCTAAATGTATACAGAGTTTAACCTTGGGGGGAAAAAGAAATAGTACAATATTATAAACACATTACTGAGAAACATGGAGGTAAACACCAGAAAACAATCACAAAAGTGGATAATGTTGCCTTTGGGCAAATGGGGACCAAGATTATAGACAGAGGACTCAGAGGATTACCATTTCTTGTTTGTGTGTTTCTCTCTACTAAGCCTTGGAGTAGTATTGGACAGTTAACCTTTGGCATATACTATTAGCTGGAAAAATACCACCCTTCTGAAAGTGGGTCATCTCTTTCTAGCCATTTCCTGGTGGTTGTTCCAGTGCCTATGTATTCAGATTTCTAAAGAATTCTACATATTCCAGTGTATATCATTTGGGAAATATTTTGATGAAGAAAAAAAATCTAGGAATGAAATAATATCTTCTCTTATCTCTTCCGTTATGTGTGTGTCCCGGGCCCTGGGTCATTATTACTATCTAATAGCCCTTTAATTAAATATAGTAATTGACACAAGTAGAGAATTAAAAGAATATGTCTTATCTGTCAGGATAGAAAGATGCAGTCTGAGATATTTTCTAGATTAACATTGTATTAAAAAATCATCATAGCTTTTCCAAGATTAAAAGATAATGAATTCTCACCTCACCCAGGAGAGGATTCAGCAAGCTAAGGTTTCTTTTACTATCATTGCTTTATTAAAAGCTTTAGATACTTTGTAGAGGATAACTGTTCAATTAATAGCATATATAGCAATCTTTATCTAGGTGAGACATGTACTGTCCCCTTCCCAAAAGGGTAATGAGACTTACAAATTCTTTTTGATAGATTAGGTGGGATTCCAACTGCTAACACTAGATAGAAACTCATTCTTTTATGATGACTCAAAGCATTTTTCTTATTTTTGTAAATTGAAAAATACACTTCCATTTTACTTACTTTGCTTTGAAAAGAATTTAAGGCCAACTAAGAAAAAAAAAACCTGTACCACAACATGATTAAAAAAAACGAGGAAATAAGAATATTCCATTACAGAATAGACTATATTAAAAAAGTACTCATATACACGAATCAGAAATATTTCTCTAAGTCATCCTGTCCCTTCTCCTTACCATCACTCTCCTTTCTGTCTTCTGTCTTCAGTTGACATCACTATTTCCTCCTGGGCTCCCCCTTGTTTTTGCCTTTTGATATAATCTATTTTCCCCTACTCTTTATTTTTTTTGCTTGTACTGGGTCTTTGTTGCTGCATAGCCTTTTCTCTAGTTACAGAGAGCAGAGGCTACTCTTGAGTTGAGTGTGAGGGCTTCTCACTGTGGTGGCTTCTCTTGTTGCAGAGCGCAGGTTCTAGGCACACAGGCTTCAGTGGTGGCAGCACAGGGCTCAGTGGTTGCTGCTCCCGGGCTCTGGAGCACAGGCTCACAGTTCTGGTGCATGGACTCAGTTGCTCCTTGACATGTGGGTTCTTCCCAATTAGAGACTGAATCCGTGTCTCCTGCATTGGCGGGTGGATTCTTTACCACTGAGCCACGTGGGAAGCCCTCCTCTACTCTTTTTTTTAATTAAAAAAATTTTTTTTTTTACTTTACAATATTGTATTGGTTTTGCCATACATCAACATGAATCTCTACTCAGAAAAATTTCAAACCTTGAGAAAATTTATAAGAATAGCATAATTAACATTCATATCACTCATACAGATTCACCAATTGTTACTGGTTAGCTATTTCTCTTTATAGAGGTTTATGTGTAATGTATAATGTATACTATACAATATATATATAACCATGTGCATGTGTGCTAAGCCGCTTCAGTTGTGTCCAACTCTTTTCGATCCTATGAACTGTAGCCTGCCAGGCTTCTCTGCCCATGGGATGCTGCAGGAAAGAATACTGCAGTGGGTTGCCATGCCCTCCTCCAGGAGATCTTCTGACCCAGGGGTCAAACCTGCTTCTCTTATGTCTCCTGCATTGGCAAGCGGGTTCTTTACCACTAGTGCCACCTGTGAAGCCCTATCTAACCATGTATTTATATATAATTTATGTAATTTTTATATATTATATTACACACACACCCCTATACAGAAAAATAACAGTTGGTATATCTAGGTGCATGATATATGANAAAAATTCTCTCTGAATACAACCTGCTAGTATGGTACTGAAAAAAGAAAATAAGAGGATTGAGATACGTGGCAGAAATTCTAGCCCTGGTCTCATTAACAGTTATATGGTCTCCAGTATCTTCTGTCGCTTTGGGTCTCTCCTATTAAATGAGAGTTGGAAATCTACTTCCTTCCAACAATAAAATTCTATTATTTCATTATACTACAATAAAACAAGGTTTAATTTATCAAAATGTTAAAATTAAGAAAAGCATTTCTTCTAATATATAAAAATTAGACATTTTAGTTTCAGATTTTAATGTCTGTATTAAAAACTAGCTTCTACTATTTTATTCCTAAACAAAAACGACTGTTGCTTCAGTTTCAGCTACATTGTTTCTGCAACCTGCCCATTGTTCTTCCCAAACACCAAAACCCTATAAGCAATATTGCACTACTCAGAGCTATTTACACAGCAGAGACAATATCGATAGGGTTCTAGGATCTGGTAATAAACAGGAAAATTTTCAGTTACACTGTAGGAAATTTACTAACCAATTATGACAGCCTCCAAAACTCATTAGTGTCTGATTAATAGAACAAAATGATATTGCTGAACTTCATTCACAACCCTCCTCAGTTATAAATTAGCTTCTGGGAAGCCTTGAAAAACAGTGTTGTTGCTATTTAATTAGTTTTAGCTATCTGTCTTATTTTTAGGCATATTAGAATATTTAAAATAAAATGTGAATTTTTTTAAAGCCCAAGACATTCATATTTCATATTCAGTTTTCCTCTAACTCAGTAATAAAAATAAATGGGAAAAGTTTTATATCAGTCCCAAGAGTGTTAAATAAAAATAGGCAATTTAGCTGGGAAAAGTCCATGGAAATCAATGCTAAAGCCCCAGAGACAACCAAATTACATCCTGACAATTGGATATCCTTGGAAACAGACTGTGGTTGTACAGAAGAAACCATACAAACGAGTAAAAGAACAATTTAGGAAATAATTTAGAGTTTTAAAGAGCATGCCCTGTATTTCACAAATATATAACATTCTGTAGTACCGGTTTTTATGTCCAGCTTAAGGCTTTAGTTAAGACACACTATATTACATACCACTAAAATATTTGACAGCAGGATATAATTGCAGTACAGTTTAAAAAATATTTCCTCTTTACAAACAACCCATAGATTCCCACTGCCACAATAATGCTCTCTTTCAGAAGGACCAGCTCCAAACACATCCTCTTGTGAGAAAGCATGTCTCAACAGCATCAAAACACAGGAAAACAAAGGGTCTTGCCTATGATGAGAGGAGTTGGTAGAGGTATATTCTGGACTCAGCAGCTAAGTTTAGAAATACATTTTCCTTAGACACGTTTTAAGGGAGAATTAGGTATCTTAATACTCCTAGATCTAGGTTAGCTCTATTATCAACCAAAGAATCTACTTAAAGTACGCCTTTCCATACATTCTCCTCTCTCCAATAGATTTAGAAACACCTTTATCTACTTTCATTTTTCTTTTCATGGCTGAGGCTTCTTGTTTCATGTCTTATATTACAATCATTTGTTTGCATGGCAGTGTGCCCATTTTGATTCCAAGTCTCTTGCTGGCAAGACCCTTGTCTTTCCACTTTTATATCCCAAGTTTTTAACATACAGACCAATGTTCAATGACAAAAGAAAACAGATTAAAGTTCACTCACTTGAAAGAATCGGAGAAGGCTATGGCACCCCACTCCAGTACTCTTGCCTGGAAAATCCATGGACAGAGGAGCCTGGTAGGCTGCAGTCCATGGGGTCACTGAGAGTCGGACACGACTGAGTGACTTCACTTTCACTTTTCTCTTTCATGCATTGGAGAAAGAAATGGCAACCCACTCCAGTATTCTTGCCTGGAGAATCCCAGGAATGGCGGAGCCTGGTGGGCTGCCACGTATGGGGTCGCACAGAGTCAGACATGATTGAAGCGACTTAGCAGCACTTGAAAGAATCTAAAGCCTGTTTTAAGAAGAAATATTTCAAGCTCTTAACAAGTTGAGGGCCACTTCTAATGTCTACACAATCACAATTGTTTTGTTGTATATTTCTGCTAGAGAGCTATTATCCAGTCTCTTCCAGACAGAACAAACACATGTCTATGCTTGTCTGAAACAGAGAAGCAGCAATATGCACAAGCACTCAGTTACAGACATGTTGTTTCAGGCAAATAACATCAAAGCAGAAGAAAGCATGAAGTTTCAGGCGTATCAGTTCCTAATCTGCAGGCTTTTATGGGGCAATTATGAGGGTAGTACACATAAGGCTGATTTCATCAGTTGAAGTAGTCTGCTGATCTTTTTTTTTAAAGTTTTCAGGATCTTAGGTTATTTATGCTAACTGTGCTATGGACATATACTGGACTACAAGGAACAGATTTTCATAATATATAGAATGAACCTGGTTTAGAAAAAAAGTTAAAAATATACCTACAACAGAATCTAGAATATACAACATAGTCTTTTTTTGTTTAATTATTTATTGTTTGGTTGCGGTGGGTCTCTTGTTGCTGTACGCGGGCTTTCTCTAGTTGAGGCAAGTGGGGACCCTTCCTTGCAGGGTGCTGGCTTTTCACTGCGGTGGCTTCTCTTGCTGCAGAGCACAGGCTTTAGGCACACAGGCTTCAGTGGTTGTAGCACGTGGGCTCAGAAGTTGTGGCACATGGGCTTAGCTGCTCCTGAGCATGCGGAATCTTCCCAGACCAGGGCTTAAACCCGAGCACCCTGTGGATTCTTAAACCACAGGATCACCAAGGAAGCCCCTACAACATAGTCTTAATGTTAATTGTCTTGGACTTGTCAGGTCTTTCTCTCCTTTTGCGTATCTGTCTTCTAATTAAATTACAATGAATATGTATTACATGTATAACTATTTTTTTAAGTGTAACAGTTAGCTCAGTGTTAAGAATCCGCCTGCCAAGGCAGAAGCTGTAGGGTTGGATCCCTGGATTAGGAAGATACCCGGGAGAAGACAGTGGCAACCCACTCCAGTATTCTTGCCTGGAAAATCCGGTGGACAGAGGAACCTGGCTTAGAGTCCTTGCAGACACAAAGAGTTGGACACGATGGAGTGACTACACATGCACGCACTCACGTTCTGCATACTGTCACTCTTAAAGATTATCCGTTTCTCAATGCCTGTGAAATTACTTTCAACTCTTAGTATGATTCTTAACAAAAACTAACATTCTCTCCGTATGTACATGTATAACTGATTCACTTTGCTGTACAGGGAAAACTAATGCAACACTGTAAATCAATAAATATTCCAATGAAATTTTTAAAAATTTAAATTTTCTCACTGACACTTCACATTTTACACTGCAGCCACACTGAATTTCCCTTTTTTTGGTAATTTACGTTTTTCAATCACTTTATGTTGTTTTACTTTGGCTGCTCTGGGTCTTCCTTGTGGAACAAGGGTTCTAGAGCTTGTGGGCTCCTCTGGCTGCTGTGGGCAGGATGCCTTAGTTGTCCCTCAGCATGTAGGATCTTAGTTCCCTGACCAGGGATGAAACCTGCGTCTCCTGCATTGGAAGGCAGATTCTTAACCACTGGTCTACCTGGAAGTTGCCTCACTGTTATTTTTAAAAATCACTACTCTAGCAGTGCCTGGTAAATAGCATGCTCTTCAGTCCAGTCGCTCAGTCGTGTCTGACTCTTTGCGACCCCAAGGACTACAGCACGCCAGGCTTCCCTCTCCATCACCAATTCTCGGAGCTTACTCAAACTCATGTCCATCGAGTTGGTGATGTCTTAAATATATATTTCTATGTAATATATAGAGAATAATATTGTAAAATGGGTTATATTGTTTAATATGTATATATCAAATATTCATGATATACTGTCTTCAGAGTATCAAGTCAGAATGGCATCAAATATGACAAAACAGGTACATTCCTAAATTGCAGACCACAATTAGAATAATGTAAATACCTATGGCAAAAACAGTATAATCTTGAGGGAATACATCTTTGGTAGCAATTTTTACACAATCTGTATAAAAGGATGCAAGATTAATGATGTCTCATCATTTAATATCAAATAAATCACTTCAACCTCTGTATAGCAGATATCCCGTGATCTTATTAAGGGCTTCCCTGGTGGCGCAGAGGTTAAAGTGTCTGCCTGCAATGTGGGAGACCTGGGTTCAATCCTTGGGTCGGGAAGATCCCCTGGAGAAGGAAATGGCAACCCACTCCAGTATTCTTGCCTGGAGAATCCCATGGACAGAGGAGCTTGGTGGGCTACAGTCCACGGGTCGCAAAGAGTCAGACTCGACTGAGCGACTTCACTTTCACTTTTGTGATCTTATTGGGGCAAGGTTCTATAAATCCCCTCTTGATATTTGGCAATTTTATGTATCTGTCTACATTAGTCTGGTGAGATGAAGCTCCTTTAAGGATCCATAGCCTAAAGAAAAAAAAAAAAAAAACAACTATCACTATAAAACTGTAGCTTGTCTTAGTGTCAACAATAAAGCAACAAAGTAGATTGCCAAATAAATGGAACCTGTGAACTCCTAAAGACTGGGGCCGAGGGGCCAAGTACAGTATGTATGTAAGTTCCAAGAGATAATCCGCTTTTTTTAAATTTAAAAAAAGTCATTGCTTTTGAGATCCAAATGCTAAGCATATTGCCTGAACATATAAAAAGCAAGATAACTGTCCCTTCCCTTTCTTTTTAACTTTGATTTACAAAGTGCTTTTTAAAAAACTTTTATCATAAGTATAGCTGATTTACAATGTTACGGTAGTTTCAGGTATACAGCAAAGTGAATCAGTTATACATATATTCACTTTTTTTTTAGATTATTTTCCCATCTAGGCCATTACAAATTAGTTATCTATTTTATATATTATAGTGTGTATATGACAATCCCAATCTCTCAATTTATAGCTTCCCTCTACCCTTATCCCCTGGTAACCATAAGTTTGTCATCTACATCTGTGACGACTTCTAGTAAATTGTAGTTGTAAACTGTCCCTTCCCCAGGGAATAAAACAAAGATTAAATCTGGATTTCTGAAAGTTTTCATAACAAATATGCTTTTATATGAGAGGAATCTCTTTTGAAGTTATCTTCTACCTCCTCCCACCCACCCAATACAAACATATTTATTTGTCTGAATTATCTATGTACTGAGCTAAAAGACTACAGAAGACAAAGATTAAATTTGTTCAGACACAACACCTTGTGCTTCTTGCTTCATGTAGATTTTTTGATTTATGTGTCTCTCCTGATGGCTCATACATTAAACTTTGCTTAGCACAGTTCCTCATACACAGCAGGTTTAAGAAGTCATAACTGGTAATTATTTGACCAATAAATATGACAATCTAATGTACTGTTCATAACTGTATGAAAATGCATTCTGAAAGAGTGTTTGATACATAAAATACAGGACACTCAGGTAAACCTGAATCTCAGATAAACAATAAAAAAAAATTTTCTAAGTACATCCCATGCAATATTTGGACATAACTATACTAAAAAATTTCCTATTGCCTATTTGAAATTCAAATTTAACTGAGCATCTTTTCTTTTTTCTTTGGCCAGACAGCTTGTGGGATCTCAGTTTTCAACCAGGGATTGAACCCAGGACCTTGGTAGTGAAAGCAAAGAATCTTTTAAAATTTATTTTATTGAAGGATAATTGCTTTACAGAATTTTGTTTTCTGTCAAACCACAACATGAATCAGCCATAGGTACACAAATATCCCCTCCCTTTTGAATTTCCCTCCCATATCCCTCCCCTCTACGTTAACACAGAGCTCCTATTTGAGTTTCCTGAGCCATACAGCAAATTCCTGTTGGCTATCTATTTTCCATATGGTAATATGTTTCCATGTTACTCTCTCCATACATCTCACCCTCTCCTCCCCTCTCCGCATGTCCATAAGTCTATTCTCTATGTCTGTTTCTCCACTGCTGCCCTGCAAATAAATTCTTC
>SJYW01011444.1:0-67322 GCA_006410735.1 Raphicerus campestris | reverse complement strand
TTGTTGTTGTTAAAAATAACAAGGTTAAGTAAAAAGGCCAAAATCTCCATCACAATCCGCTCTTCTCCCCGCCATTCCCTGGCGTTTTCCTAAAGTATCATTTGTACCTGTGCTACCCTCCCCGAGCTCAACCTTGGGTCTCCTTAATATCTGCAACATGTAGTGGTCTTTTAAGAAAAACTGTATGATCCTCACCCCCATTCCCACCTCCAGAAAATGCGAGACCTTGATAGATCTTATTTTCGTTTTCTTCTGATGTATTAATGATCTAATATATTAATACAAAACCGACTTTCATTTGCTTTCAGTTGCTTCTAACGTTTTCAATTTCGATTTTCTTTGTGGAGTGTGTGTGGAAATTGGGAAGGCGAGAACTGGCAGCAAAGAAGGTAGAATTTAATGCAGCTTTCCAAATCTGTAATAAATGAACTTTTAGTCAAAAGTCTGTTATTTTTACTGTTAACCGTCTTTTAAAAAAATCCTAGTTTTTTCCTCCATTATGAATTCCTACCTCCACATGAATATTTCTGCCTAATGTAAGAAGGTAGATGATACTAATTGTGCTTTTAACAGTTTTTTTTCCCCTTCAAGTTGGCTTTTAATTTCGAGGTATCAATGAAGTCTTTTCTGACTTTGCATTAGAGTTAGTAGTCTCACAGGACATGATTTAGATTGAAAACATTAAAGGAGAAAACAACGAAGTGTTGTACATCTTGAAAAAAAATAGGTTTTAGAAAACTGTGAGGTAGCCAGACTCTTAATTTAAATTTTTAGATGTTTTAATGATGAGGTAGTTTTTTAAAGCTCTTTTTATGAGAGAAAGAAAAGAAGGCAAGTCTTCTTGAATTCCTTTTAACTGAGTCATAACCTTTTTTGCTGTTCAAATTCTTTGTTTCCATAATCATGGAAACTTGTTTAAAAATTGTATTTGAACTATTATAGTTGTATTATTATTGCTTTGTATTGATTGGGTAGTATAAAATAGGATAGCTCATCTTTAGATTTGCCATGTGCTTTTAGAACAAAATGTTTTACCTGTGAATGGTTTATTTTCTTAAGATTCCAAAGGTAAATGATTTCCTGTGCAATCCTCTGATTTTTGGTTTTATAATGGATTTGTTGAGGAATCAATGTTGAATATTTAATAAATGAAATAGAATACATATTATCTAACTTTGGAAAAGAAGTACTTAATTTTTAAAGACTGATATCCTCATCTCCCCCCCTCCCCCCAGGGGTTTTAACTCCTGATTCAGGAAATTAAACATTTGTTTTTAAATACCTGTTTTAAAAGCCTGATGCTTGGCTAGCAGAGTTGAAATACTCTAATATCTGAGATATGTGACCTAGGATTTGAGGTCAAGACACTCATGTTCCAGCTGTCCTGAGTTTATGTTCATTTCTTAGGCTCATCCAACCAAGTAGCTGACCTGGATCACTTAAGGGAAGGTTGGTTAAAAATAATGGAAAGTGTTTTTGCATCAATCCTCATTATTAATGGAGGAATAAGCTCATTGTAGGGTAATCTTTGTTCTCTAACTTTCTTCTCTTCACTTTTTGCTTTAGTGTTATTTGTCTAGTGTCCTTTTGTGATAAGGCTAGTGATTATGCACAAAAGGTATTATAATACTATGATATTCTATTTCTGGGTGGACATCTGACTTCAGAATGGTTTCTTAACATTTAAAAGGTTAGGATGTTAATTGGCTTGAATACAAGGAAATCTGATTCTTAAATCTCAAGAATCTTCTCCTCCCATTATTATTTTCTCTTTGAGTTTTCTCAGCTTGAAGGAAATCTTATATTTAAGATGTTTTAGGGGTTTACCGAAATTTTAAAATCCCCTTTCATAGCATTCAGTTAAGTAGTGCTAATAGTATCCTGTTTATGACATATTGACTTCCTGAAAGTCTGTAAACTCTTGAGATAGGCAAATGCTTTTTATATTGTAGTTTAGATTCCAGAGAGATAGATTAGTTTTATAGAAATTGGGAAACTTATTTTACTTTTCATTTGTTTTCTTTGGTAATCTTACTGTTTTGTGTGGCAGTTCATCAGTCAGTTGCTATGGGGGCACTAAACAACACCTCTCAACAGAACAGAAATATTTTCACAACTTTGCCTTAGTAATAATTATAAGCTGTTCTGTTAATACCGATTCTAAGGTATTAACAACACTCATGATAATAACTTACACAGCTTATGACTTATTTACAAAATCTCTTTCTATATCTGCGCATGTTTCAGTTTGAGTATTAATCATAGATTGGTTGTAAAAAAATACCACTTTGATATTTAAATCCTAGTCTTTTTTTTTGACATTGATATAAATGTTCTTAGGTTTTGGATGTCTTCTGTCCAAAGTGGCAACCCTTCTTTGTATTCTTCTCACACTGAAGCTTCAACAGATGCAAGATGCTTTTATGTCTTTCCTACCTATTACTGCTAACGAATGCTCTGACTTTATTGCACTACTGTACTTTACAGCTAGCAGTGCAATAGTATTGTCAAAGCATCTGAAAGCAGAACATACACCAGAATTTTGATTCTTGCCTTACATCTTTCTTCAGTGTCTGTGAGTAATTTACCACAACCTGTGTTGCTGAAAACTATAACTTTAGTACCAAGAGTGTATGTTTTAGAAAGTAATAATTTGAAAAAATAAATTTTCAAATAATTAAAAATTCACCACTGTAATGCATTATGAACCACATTGAGAAAATACATTTTATAGCTAACGTCATTATGACTTGTCTAAACACATATACTTTGTTATTTGATTCTTTCTGTTATAGATTTGGATAGGTTCTGCCTAGTCTCGGGTTTTATTCAGTTTGAAGATGAATTAGTAAGTGATGAAAACAATCTCCGTTGTATATTTCCTCTGGTAACCTGCCTCATCTTAATTGGTGTTAATTTTGTGTATTAGTAAATGCTTGAGTTTAAAACTTTAGAATGCATGTTTTAAGGTTCTTTTTGTAATTGTGAGATACAATAAAATGTGAATCCATCGCTTCTTTTTTTGTAATCAGTTTGAGATATAATTTACATAGAGTAAAACTCAATAGTTCTAGTTGTACAGTTTGATGAGTTTTGACACTTTGTATAGTCATGTAACCACCACCACAGTTATGATATGCCATAAAAATTACTCTTATAATCCTTTGCAATAAACCTCCTCCCAAACTCTGGTATCCACCAATTTCTAGTTTTGCCTTTCCTAGAAGTTCATAAAAATGAAATTATATACACAAAGCTTCAAGTCTTTTGTGTCTGGCTTTTTGCACTTAGCATAATACTTTTAAGATTCACCCATATTGTATGTATGTATTAGTAGTTGCACCATCTTTATTGATGAGTAACATTCTGTTGTTTAGAATATCAGAAATTATTTATCTGTTCACCAGATTATGCCCGTGATGTTATTTCCAGATATTATGAATAAAGTTGTTTAAACATTATAATGCAAGTCTTCTATGGACATAATGTTTTTGTTTCTGTTAGGCAGCATCATAAAAGTATGATCTGATAAGAAACTGCTAAAATCTTTTTCAAAGCTCTGTCTTAGGGTTCTAGTTTCTCCGAATCCTCACCAACATTTAGATAATATTGTCAACCTTCATTTTAGCCATTCTAGTAAGTGTGTAGTGGTAACTCATCATAGTCCTAATTTGCATTTCCTTAATGGTTAATGATGTTGAACATCTTTTCATGTGCTTATTCAAAGTTGATATATCTTTAGTGAATATATGTTAAAATCTTTTGCCTATTTTTAAATTGAGTTTTGTCTTTGTATTAATACAAAAGTCCTTTAATTTTATCTATTTGGTTTCTCGCTGTCTTAACAATATTGAATCTTCTGATACATGAACATTCTTCTGATACCCTTCTGATACAGGTCCTATTTAATTTCTTTTATAGCCTAGTGTGATTTCTTTTGGTGTTCTGTATCTTAAAAGTAGAACAATAACAGTAATTATATAATGTGTGTTATAAATACATTGACTTTCAGAAAAAAATTAAGGTGTTTGTTATGCAAATATCCTTAAAAGATGGCTAGGAGAATAGATAACAGGAAAGAAAGATACCTGAGATGTTAGGAATGAATACAAGGACATTATTTGTAGGGAATGAAGAACATGATTGCTCACATAAAACCACTTTATTCTAAATTTTATTCATAAACTCTCTTTCTGAATTACCTTACCTGGCTTCAGGTGTAGCTGTTTTCCTCTGCTTTGGTTTTAATTTCCTGCCGTTCACTCGTGGGCTCTTCGAGCAGTGGGTGGAAGTTTGCTTTGTTTGTTCGTCTTGGCCTTGCTGGATGGCATGTGGGACTGAACCTGTGCCCCTGCAGTGGCAGTGAGTCTCAACCCGTGGCCCTCCAGGCAAGTCCCAGAATTTTGTATATTTTAATAATGAAAGATATTACATGGGGAGGGACTAAAAGACAAAACTGCTAATTGAAGACTTTTCTTCTTCCTTGGAGCAAAGTAAAAGTTTTAAAACAAACAAAAAACTTTGTTAGTCAAATATGAGCAAAAATTCATCATTAAGAATATCCCAGATACGGTCTTCCCTGGTGGTCCAGAGGCAACGGTTCTACACTCTCACTGCAGGGGGCCTGAGTTTGGTCCCTGGTCAGGGAACTAAATCCCACATGCTGAAATTAAAGACCAAAACAAAGATTGATGAATCTATGCCTTGTGACTAAGACCTGGTGCAGCCAAATGAATAAAGAAATATTTTTTAAAAAGAATATCCTAGATAAAATTTATTCTTAATTATATTTCAGAAGGTTATACTTCTAATTTATCTTAATGTATAGCATTTAAATAAGTTAGTCCTTGGTTCATTGTTTTGTTCTCATTTTTCCAAATTTTTATTTGTCTATTTATTTATTATTGACTGCACTGGTCCTCCATCGCTTTGCATGCGCTTTGTCTCTGATGCCGCACATGGCGGCTTCTCAAGGTTGTGGAGCATAGGGGTGTAGGTTACAGTAGTTGCAGCATATGGGCTCAGGAGTTCTAGTTCCGGAGGTACATTGGAAAGAGGCACCTAACCTGGTGTCTTGTTAGAGGTGAGATATAATCTGAGACTGGAAGGATGAGTAGGGATTAGGCAGTGAAGGGAACGGGATATGTTCCAGGCAAAGGAAACAGTGCATATCCAAGTCCAGAGGTGCTACCCACGTGGGGGAGACTGCACGTGGCTCAGTACAGTGTCGAGATGGTTGAAATGGGGAGCAAGAGGGTTGAGATGAAGAACCAGTAAAATAAATTGTAGCTATTAAGTTGAAAACCTTCACCACACTCTAACATTCCTAAACATCTAAAATTAATAAGTATTCATGTTCTGTAGTAATCATGAACCTATGTTCCTTAGTTTAAAAAAAAATTTCCACATAAACATCTCCGGTTTTGGGTAAATAATAGGGAAATTTAGTGCCTTCTGACCGAATCATTATATATTGATTTTTGGGTTCTGTAGTCTTTATTGCCCTATTTATTTATAAGGCTTTTTCAAGGAGGATGTATGACCTGGAGTGAAATCTTACCAGGCGACTCACAGAACTACAGTCAGGAAGAGAGCCATCAGCTCAGCCCAGCCTAGAGCACTTGAACCCAGTCAAGCGGCAGATTAGTGAGAATAGATTATTTGTTGTTTTTAAGCCACTGAGTTTCAGGTTCCACAGTTTTGAAGTGTGTTGCTTTAATCTAGGCTGCCATTTGAATTTTAAAACTTATTATATTCTTTTGCTAGCATGTTGTCTCATCCATTTTTAGCAGTGTAGTGTCCTGCTGCTGCTGCTAAGTTGCTTCAGTCATGTCTGACTCTGTGTGACCCCATAGACAGCAGCCCACCAGGCTCCACCGTCCTTGGGATTCTCCAGGCAAGAACACTGGAATGGGTTTGCCATTTCCTCCTCCAGTGCATAAAAGTGAAAGTGAAGTTGCTCAGTGTCTGACTCTTAGCGAGCAACCCCATGGACTGCAGCCTACCAGGCTCCTCCGTCCATGGGATTTTCCAGGCAAGAGTACTGGAGTGGGGTGCCATTGCCTTCTCCGCAGTGTAGTCTAGTTGTGTGTTAATATTATCTCACGAGTAAAAGAAACATTGTGTTTGACCTTAATGAGTAACCAAGGATAAAGCATGTAAAGAGATGGTTCTGTGCAAGTTTATCTTTCTAGTCATCCCTTGATGACATTTAGGGATACCTCAATTTAGGGTTGTCAGACCTAGTAAATGAAAATATAAATTGTCTGGGAAATTCCCTGGTGGGCCAGTGGTTAAGATTCCATGCTCTCCAAATGAAACAACTGACAAAGGATTAATTTGAAAAATATGTAAGCAGCTTATACAACTTATTATCAGAAAAACAAACAACCCAGTCAAAAACTGGGAAAAAGACCTAAACAGACATTTCTCCAAAGAAGACATACAGATGGCTAACAAACACATGAAACGATGCTCAACACTGCTCATTATTAGAGAAATGCAAATCAAAACTACAATGAGATGTTACCTCACATAGGTCAGAATGGCCATCATCCAAAAGTCTACAAACAATAAATGCTAGAGAGGCTTGGAGAACACTTTTGCACTGTTGGTGGGAATGTAAATTGATACAGCGCTATGGAAGACGGTAAGGAGATTCCTTAAAAAACTAGGAATAAAAGCACCATATGATGCAGCAATCCCATTCCTAGGCGTATACCCTGAGGAAACCAAAATTAAGAGACATATGTATCCTGTTGTTCATTGCAGCACTGTTTACAATAGCTAGAACATGGAAGAAACCTAGATGTCCATCGACAGATGAATGGATAAAGAAGTTGTGGTACATATACACAATAGACTATTAGCCATAAAAAAGAATGCATTTGAGTCAGTTCTAATGAAGTGGATGAACCTAGAACCTATTATACAGAGTGAAGTAAGTCAGAAAGAGAAAGATAAATATTGTATTCTAACACATATATACAGAATCTAGAAAAATGATACTGAAGAATTTATTTGCAGGGCAGCAGTGGAGAAACAGACATAGAGAATAGACTTATGGACATGCGGAGAGGGGAGGAGAGGGTGAGATGTATGGAGAGAGTAACATGGAAACATATTACCATATGGAAAATAGATAGCCAACAGGAATTTGCTGTATGGCTCAGGAAACTCAAATAGGAGCTCTGTGTTAACGTAGAGGGGAGGGATATGGGAGGGAAATTCAAAAGGGAGGGGATATTTGTGTACCTATGGCTGATTCATGTTGTGGTTTGACAGAAAACAAAATTCTGTAAAGCAATTATCCTTCAATAAAATAAATTTAAAAAGATTCTTTGCTTTCACTACCAAGGTCCTGGGTTCAATCCCTGGTTGAAAACTGAGATCCCACAAGCTGTCTGGCCAAAGAAAAAAGAAAAGATGCTCAGTTAAATTTGAATTTCAAATAGGCAATAGGAAATTTTTTAGTATAGTTATGTCCAAATATTGCATGGGATGTACTTAGAAAATTTTTTTTTATNCTGAGATCCCACAAGCTGTCTGGCCAAAGAAAAAAGAAAAGATGCTCAGTTAAATTTGAATTTCAAATAGGCAATAGGAAATTTTTTAGTATAGTTATGTCCAAATATTGCATGGGATGTACTTAGAAAATTTTTTTTTATTGTTTATCTGAGATTCAGGTTTACCTGAGTGTCCTGTATTTTATGTATCAAACACTCTTTCAGAATGCATTTTCATACAGTTATGAACAGTACATTAGATTGTCATATTTATTGGTCAAATAATTACCAGTTATGTCTTCTTAAACCTACTGTGTATGAGGAACTGTGCTAAGCAAAGTTTAATGTATGAGCCATCAGGAGGGACACATAAATCAAAAAATCTACATGAAGCAAGAAGCACAAGGTGTTGTGTCTGAACAAATATAATCTTTGTCTTCTGTAGCCTTTTAGNCCCCTGTATTTAAAAATCTGTTTTAAATTCTGTTTGTTCTCTGAAATATTTTCCAAATAGAAGTATGGGCATATTACTTAAAGGGGAAATGGGAAAAAAATTTTAAAGACTTTTTGGAAGCAGTGATGTACATATAAATGCAGCAGTTGTGTGAAAGTGGGAAGTCCTGAATTTTAGCATTTGCCTGTTTTCCTGTTGTGTATTTTTCCACCCTATCTGATTTCAGGTTACCAGTATGATGTCACAGAAAATGGAGCTGGAAAGACATACAGTAGTGGCATGTGATATATTCCTACTGTATAGATATGATAGGCCTCAAGAGCATAGATGAGTAAAATATAGTAAAACTAGGCAATTGTGGGTTTTGTGTATATATTTTTTTCAATAATTTAATTGTACATTTAATAATTTTAATTTTTAGTGATGCTTTTATTTAACAATTGGCTTACAAGAATTCCTAAAAATTTAGCTGGCTCCATCATGCCGTTGATTGGAAGCATACTCTTTGGTATCTTATTAAAATATAAATTACTCGAAGGAACACTTCTTTTAGGTACTATTTGGTGGTTTTTAGTACCTTGTGGACCCCCAGGCATTATATGAAGCCAAAGCTGAAACCACTGTTGAGGAGAAGACTTTGTAAAATGGACTATGGGATTATGCCAGTTAAATTTAAGCAGAGCTAAACTGTCAAGTTGAAAAACATATAGGCTTAATAATATCAGGTTAAGAGCTCCTAGAATACAGATTCTATTTTAAGGTAGTCCTGGAGTAACAAATCCCATAATCCTAAGAATTTTGTAGTAACAATTAGGTTAGTTTAAAACAGTTAAAAAAAACCTTGTATTTAAAGTTATGCTTTAGAATGTTGTATAAGACCTCAAATTATACATAAAGCTACAGAACTGTGGTCTATTGCAGCAATTAGATCAGGTCCTCCTCCCACTTCCCCCCCCTTCTCTCCATTCACATGTGAAGGAAAAGTTAATTCTTGAGCATATTTTAATATGAGAAATTATACCAACAGGAATTTCTTTACATATATACATATATTAATGCATATATAGTAATAGTATGCTTAAAGAAGTCTAATTATTGATAGATTTAATCATGGCAGCTAATGTAACAAGTATATAAGACAAATGAAATGCCTCCACTTTTGGAAAACATTTTAAATACTTTTTAGGCAAAGAACTAATACATTTGTTTTTCTGACTCAGCAACTCCTTGATGTTAGAGATGCAAATCAGACTGATTCTTGGGAAACTTTTTAAAACAAAAACTGACTTTTTTCCCTTCTGTTTCTACCCTAAAAGTTTTTGGTTGTAAAAATAGAATGTTATTAATTGAAAAGTTTTCCGATCAAATTTAGGCCAATGATGAGAAATTATTGTGATGGAAGATTTAGTTTATCTCTTTCTGAACTTTGTTCAATAATGACAGCTTCTGACTTTCAAAGCATTTTAACTTCTGAGAACCTTTTTTTCTTATTCTACATTCCAAAGTAGAACCCTTGGTTTACTTTTTGTATAATAAAAATATCTGTATAGCACTTCTCATTAGATCTGAGAACTACTTTTTGTTGTTTTTACCCTTCCCATTAAGGCTTTACATTTTCAAGAAGCAATCTTTAGTCCAGAGCTTAAGTTGGCAGAAAGGTCTCCCTGTCTCCCTAAACCAGTCTCCTCAGCTGTGGGCTAGGAATGGGAGACCTTCCCTGAGGAAATCATGTTTTACCTTTCAGAGTAAACTCAAAGGACCTCGGTTGTTTCCCTGATAAATTCAAGGCAGTACATCCTTTAAGATCTTGTAAAAGATGTAGAATTCCCCAAATTCCCCCAAATTAAGAATGATTTGGAGATTGTCACATTCAGAGATAAACCACTTTTAACAATGATATATATGCTTCCCAACTTTTCCATGTGAACACACATGTATTTTACAACCTATGGCAGTTTTCCCCCTTTTTCTCCCTTAGAAGTTGATTGCAGATCAAGGTTCTACGGTAGTACCCAGGTTAAATAAATTGTGGTTATTTGGCCTGCTGTGCCATAATTATATCGTATGTAGCTTTTCTTGTATAATTTATGGCTCTTTAAGCCTTCTAGTTTTGGCCTGTGTGGCACATATTTATAGTTCTTTGGTTAATAGGGTTGTAGATTGTGTTAACAGCTTGAGCATCCCTAAAAATAAATTTCTTCTGTGCTTTAACTTGAAACCACATATCCTTCCAGAGGTAGAAAAACTGCCTAATTGATGAGTGTGGTGGTAATTCCTGAAGCCATTGTTGGTTCTTAATAGAGCATGGGTATTCTAGATGATGGAAGTTTAATATCCTTTACTATTTTCCTATTTTCAAAATTAGTATATATAATATTAAAAATATAAAGAGAAAAAAAGAATAGCTATAGTATCATGTTTTGTGAAATGTCTTTTGGTTTGTGAACTAATGATCTGTGCTGATCTTTAGTTCCAGAAAGCTGACTCTGATCTGGACTACATTCAGTACAGGCTGGAATATGAAATCAAGACTAATTATCCTGATTCAGCAGGCAAGGTAATCTGCAAAAGAAATATCTTTTTAACAGAATATTTTATTAAAAGATTTTCTGATAGTATTTCTAGTAGTAGAGTATAACAGTTACATTATTAAGGATTACATTCTTAGAATCCTTTTGTGTTGGAAGTTTGGTCACAGAATACTGGAGAGATACTCATAGTAAAGGAAATTTGTGGCTCCTCTTTTTTTTTTTTTTTTTTTAACCTGTAAACAGAATTATTGAGTCTAGATGTGTAAACAACTGTGGAAGCCTCTGAAATTGTGAAAGAATATAGATACCTTTAGGGCAGTGGTTAACTAAGAGGGGAGAAATCCTAGCAGTCATGATATTCTCTGAGGAAGATGATGATACACTATTAAATTTGTTACATGGACTGTTTATATGAACTTATGTACTTAGTTATTCTAAGTTTAGATTGATTAGAAATATTGTTTATAAGTCATAGTACATGTACACATGCCCATAGAGATAAAGCAATTTTTAAGCCTTGTCTGTTAACATTAATTTAGCATGTAAAACATTAATTTATCACTTTATGGTACTCTTTTTTTCTCTTATAGCACTTGCTAGCAGATAAGAAATATACTTTACTGTTTCTTAAAAAAATTATACAATTAAAATTTCGGGGGAATTGTGTAAATGTTAAATTAAAATAAGATTTTAAATAAAATTGGGAAAGCACTGTGAATGTTCAGTTTTTACCGCTTACATGAAATAATGGAATGCCAGGATTGTATAGGACTATAGTTTTAACTATTCTACCTCCTTAACTGACTTGACTTTGTCCTTCCCTCTTTTCTCTTTTACTGAAGAAAACCAACCCATTCTGGTCAAGTGGTACCCCAAGTAATTGGCCACAGCACTCATCTGAGTCAGTATATTTCAAGTACTATCTGGAAGACATTTTGTGTAGGGCTTCCACTTTTCTCCCACTTTCTATCTCTCATTTTTATCACATTTTCAGTTGTTTTATTCTTCTACAACTTTCTTTTTTTAAAAAACAGCTTTACTGAGCTATAATTCACATACCACAGAATTCACTCTTTTAAAGTAGATAATTTAGTGGTTTTTAGTATGTTTAGTTTATTGTAATTTTTAGCAGTTTAGTATATTGTATGGCCATCATCACAATAAATATTTGAGTATTTTCATAACCTCAAAAAGAAACCCATACCTATTAGCTGTTTCTCCCCATTAACAACCACTTCCCCCTCCCCTGGCCAGCTTCCAGCAACTACTAATCTACTTCCTATCTCTATACTTTACAGATTTGCTCTCTGAACATTTCATATAAATGGAATCACACAATATGTGGCCTTTTATATCTGCTTTAGCATTTAAAAACAAAATTGAAATATAGTTGATTTACAGTTTTTCAGATGGAGAGCAAAGTGATTCAGTTATACATACACGCATATATATACACACAAAAATATGTGTCTGTGTGTATATATATTTTTCAAATTCTTTTCTTTATAGGTTATTACAAGATACCGATTATAGTTCCCTGTGCTATACGGTTGATCCTGTTGTTTATCTATTTTATACATAATAGTCAGTGAGTTCAGTCGCTCAGTCGTGTCTGACTCTTTGCGACCCCATGGACTGCAGCACCCCAGGCATCCCTGTCCATCACCAGCTCCTGGAACTAGCTCAAACTCATGTCCATAGAGTCAGTAATGCCATTCAACCACCTCATCTTCTGTCATCCCCTTTTCCTCCTCCTGCCTTCTATCTTTTCCAGCATCAGGGTCTTATCCAGTGAGTTAGTTCTTCACATCAGGTGATCACAGTACTAGAGTTTTAGCTTGAGCATCAATCAGTCCTTTCAATGAATGTTCAGGACTGATTTCCTTAAAGATTGACTGTTTTGATCTTGCAGTCCAAGGGACTCTAAAGAGTCTTCTCCAACGCCACAGTTCAAAGACATCAATTCTTCAGCGCTCTGCCTTCTTCACAGTCCAACTCTCACATCCGTACATGACTACTGGAAAAACCATAGCTTTGACTAGATGGACCTTTGTCAGCAAAGTGATGTCTCTGCTATTTAATACGCTGTCTAGGTTGATCATAGCTTTTCTTTGAAGGAGCAAGTGTCTTTTAATTTTGTGGCTGCAGTCACCATCTGCAGTGATTTTGGAGCCCCGCAAAATAAAGTCTTTTACTGTTTCGACTGTTTGCCCATCTATTTGCCATGAAGTGATGGGACTGGATGTCATGAGCTTGGTTTTTTGAATGTTTTAAGCCAACTTTTTCACTCTCCTCTTTCACTTTCATCAAGAGGCTCTTTAGTTCTTCATTTTCTGCCATAAGGGTGGTGTCATCTGCATATCTGAGGTTATTGATATTTCTGCCTGCTATCTTGATTCCAGCTTGTGCTTCATCCAGCCCAGCATTTCTCATGATGTACTCTGCATGTAAGTTAAATAAGCAGGGTGACAATATACAGCCATGAAGTACTCCTTTTCTGATTTGGAACCAGTCTGTTCCATGTCCAGNTCATAGCTTTTCTTTCAAGGAGCAAGTGTCTTTTAATTTTGTGGCTGCAGTCACCATCTGCAGTGATTTTGGAGCCCCGCAAAATAAAGTCTTTTACTGTTTCGACTGTTTGCCCATCTATTTGCCATGAAGTGATGGGACTGGATGTCATGAGCTTGGTTTTTTGAATGTTTTAAGCCAACTTTTTCACTCTCCTCTTTCACTTTCATCAAGAGGCTCTTTAGTTCTTCATTTTCTGCCATAAGGGTGGTGTCATCTGCATATCTGAGGTTATTGATATTTCTGCCTGCTATCTTGATTCCAGCTTGTGCTTCATCCAGCCCAGCATTTCTCATGATGTACTCTGCATGTAAGTTAAATAAGCAGGGTGACAATATACAGCCATGAAGTACTCCTTTTCTGATTTGGAACCAGTCTGTTCCATGTCCAGTTCTAACTGTTGCTTCTTGACCTGCATACAGATTTCTCAGGAGGCATGTCAGGTGGTCTGGTATTCCCATCTCTGTATTTGCACAGTTTGTTGTGATCCACATAGTCAAAGACTTTGACATAGTCAATAAAGCAGAAGTAGATGTTTTCCTGGAACTCTCTTGCTTTTTCGATGATCCAACGGTTTTGATCTCGGATTCCTCTGCCTTTTCTAAATCCAGCTTGAACATCTGGAAGTTCATAGTTCACGTACTGTTGAATACATAATACATAATAGTATGTATCTGTTAATCCCAAAGTGAAAGTGAAGTCGCTCAGTCATGTCCGACTCTTTGTGACCCCATAGACTGTAGCCTATCAGGCTCCTCTGTCCATGGGATTTTCCAGGCAAGAGTACTGGAGTGGATTCCCAGTTTATCCCTCTCTTACCCCATTTCGCCTTTGGTAAGCATAAATTGACTTTCCACATCGGTGAGTCTGTTTCTGTTTTATAAATAACTTCATTTGTATTTTTTTTCTTTAAGATTCCCCACGTAAGTGATACTGTATGATGTTTGTCTTTCTCTCTCTGACTTCACTTAGTGTGAAAATCTATAGATGCATCCATGTTGCTGCAGATGGCATTATTTCATTCTGTTTTATAGATGAGATTGTATAAATATACCACATTTTTATCCATTCATCTGTGGATGGACATTTAGGTTGCTTTTATGTCTTGGCTATTGTAAATAGTCAGTGAATATTGGGGTGCATTTATCTTTTCAAATTGGAGTTTTCTCCAGATATATGCTTAGGAGTGGGATTGTTGGATTATATAGTAACTCTATTTTTAGTTCTTTGAGGAACTTCCATACTGTTCTCCATAGTGGCTACACCGATTTACATTCCTATGAACAGTGTAGAAGGGTTTTTTTTCTCCTCATCCTCTCTAGCATTTATTATTTATAGTCTTTTTAATGATGGCCATTCTGACCAGTGTGAGGTGACACCTCTTTGTAGTTTTGATTTGCATTTCTCTAATAATTAGTGATGTGGAGCATCTTTTCATGTGCCTCTTGGCCATCTGTATGTCTTTGGAGAAATGTCTATTTAAGTCTTCTGCCTATTTTTTGACTGGGTTTTTGTTTGATATTGAGTTGTATGAGTTGTTTATGTATTTTGGCAATAATTAAGCCCTTGTTGGTCCCATTGTTTGCAAATATTTTCTCCCATCCTATAGAATATCTTTTTCTTTTGTTTATGATTTCCTTTCCTGTACAAAAGCTAATAAGTTTGAGTAGGTACCATTTGTTTATTTTTGCTTTTATTTCCACTGCCTTGGGAGACTGACCTTGGAGAAGGCAATGGCAACCCACTCTAGTACTCTTGCCTGGAAAATCCCATGGACGAAGGAGCCTGGTAGGCTGCAGTCCACGGGGTCGCTAAGAGTCGGACACAACTGAGCAACTTCACTTTCACTTTTCACTTTCATGCATTGGAGAAGGCAATGGCAACCCACTCCGGTGTTCTTGCCTGGAGAATCCCAGGGACGGGGGAGGAGCCTGGTAGGGTGCCATCTATGGGGTCGCACAGAGTCAGACACGACTGAAGCGACTTAGCAGCAGCAGCAGGGAGACTGACCTAAGGAAACAGTGGTATGATTTATGCAGAGTGTGGTTTGCCTCTGTTCTCTTCTAGGAGTTTTATGGTGTCGTGTCTTATATGTAAGTCTTTAAGCCATTTTGAGTTTATTTTTGTGTGTGGTGTGAGGGAATGTTCTAAGTTCATTGATTTACATGCAGCTGTCCAGCTTTCCCAACACCACTTCCTGAAGAGACTGTCTTTTCTCCATTATATACCACATCTGTATCAATTCATCTACTGATGGACATTTAAGTTGCTTCCATGTCTTGACTATTGTAAATAGTGCTGCTGTGAACATTGGGGTGCATGTATCTTTTCAAATTAGAGTTTTCATCTTTTCTGGATATCACTTAGCATGTTTTAAAGGTTCATCCTGGTTGTAGCATGGATCAATACTTCATTCCTTTTTACTGCTGAATAATATTTCATTGTGTGGCCATACCACATTTTCTTATTTATTTGATCAGTTAATAGTTTGGTTGTTTCCTTTTGGCTGTTATGATCATATTCCCACAAGCATTCATGTACAAGTTTTTGTATGGATATTTGCTTTCATTTCACTTGGGTATATACCTAAGAGTGGAATTCCTGGGCACATGGTAACCCTATGTTTAATATTTTGAGGAACTACTACATTGTTATCCAAAGCAGTTGTACTATTACACATTCTCAATTTTTTTTAAAAGTTGTAAAATATTTAAGATAAAATTCATCATTTTTTCCATTGTAAAGTGTGCAGTTCTGTGGTTTTAGGACATTTATATTGTTGTGCAGCTATCAGCACCATCTATCTCCAGAACTTGATTTCATCTTTCCAAATTGAAACTGCATCCATTAAATAATAACTCCCCATTTCCCCCTCTTCCCAACCCCTGGCAATAACCATTCTACCTTCTGTCTCTATGAACTTTACTACTCTAGTTACCTCATATACACAGTTTTCCAGACTACACATTTGGGGTCATCTATTATTTCTTTGCCCCTATCAAATGTATTACTAAGTTTTCTTAACTTTTCTTTAATAATATCTCTTTTCTGTCCTTTTCCTACTTCTACTGCTCATGCTGTAGTCTTGATCACTATTGGTAGAGTTAACAGTTTTTAAATTAGATTTTTTGTTCTGATTCATTCCTGTTAGAATTATCTTTATGTATCATTTTCATCATCAAAAGCTTAGCAAAAAATCTCCAAGGAAGGAAGTAGAGGGCCATGAACTGAGCCTCTGCCTGTAGCATAAGGTAGGGTCCACAAAGGAAATATTTGAATAGTGAGACAATAATCAAGATAGTATGTTGCTGCTGCTGCTGAGTTTCCTTCAGTCGTGTCCGACTCTGTGCGACCCCATAGACGGCAGCCCACCAGGCTCCCCGATCCTTGGTTTTCTCTAGGCAAGAATACTGGAGTGGGTTGCCATTTCCTTTGCCATTTTCCACTTTGAAAAGCCAAAGTGCAGTCGATCAGTCGTGTCTGACTCTTTGTGACCCCATGGACTGCAGCCTACCAGGCTCCTCCATCCATGGGATTTTCCAGGCAAGAGTACTGGAGGGGGGTGCCGCAAGATAGTATAGTTCTGTGCAAATCAAGAGTTCATTTTAAGATTAGAATAGGAAGGAAATAAGGAGAGTCAAAAAGAGGGATATCAAAATTACAGGGCAAGTCTGACTTTTTGATTGTTATAGGGTGTGGAAAGAAGGTAACCCTCCTAACTATTGGTGGGAATGTAAATTGGTATAGTCACTATGGAGAACAGTATGGAGGTTCCTCAATAAACTAAGAATAGATCTCCCATATGACCCTGCAATCCCACTCCTGGGCATATGTCCAGAGGAAAACATAATCCAAAAGGATACATGCACCCCAGGGTTCATTGCAGCACTGTTTACAATAGTCAAGACAGAAGCAACCAAAAATGCCCATGGACAGAGGAATGGATGAAGAAGATATGGTACATATATACAATAGAATATTACTCGGCCATCAGGAAGAATGAAATGATGCTATTTGCAGCAACATGGATGGACCTAGAGATTGTCGTATTGAGGGAAGTTAAGTCAGAGAAGAAGAAATAGCCGATGACATCCCTTATCTTTCGAATCTAAAAAGACATGATATAAGTGAACTTATTTACAAAACATAAACAGATACACAGACTTAGAAAACAAACTGATGGTTGCCAAGGGGAAGGATGGGCGGAAGGGATGGTTAGGGAGTTTGGAATGCTCTTGTATACACTGCTATGTTTAAAATGGATAACCAACAAGGACCTACTGTATAGCACATGAAACTCTGCTCAGTGTTATGTGTCAGCCTGGGTGGGTGGGAGGCATTTGGGGGAGAATGGATACATGTATGACTGTTCACCTGAAATTATCACAACATTGTTAATTGGCTGTACCCCAATAGAAAATAAAACATTTTAAAAATTTATAGGACAGGTCTGACTTTTTGATTGTTTAAAATAATTTGGCAAAGGATTAGTCTATGGGCTATTAAACTGAGGAAGTATATTATTATAGGACCTAGAAAGTTGGTGGCAAATGGAGTGAGAAAAATGACACTGGTTTTCAAACAAGAGTCACGAGGAGTTATTTCCCCCTCAGTGTAGGGACAATCTCTGTATAGTTGAAGTCTGTATAAAGGGAGATATGAAAAGGTTACTGAAATATAGGAATGTTAAGGTTCTGGAGGATGTGGGGAGGAGACCATAATAATAGTAGTGTTAGGAGCTGAGTAAGGATCAGAGTAGATATTTTCATTTTCAGGTGAAAAGGCAGGAATAGAAACTCCCAGGTGTTTTCTGTCTTCTCAGTAAAGTAGTTGGGATGAGATATTCTGCCAAGAATGAGTGGATGGGTACTGGTAGGAATGGAGAAAGTTTGGAACCTAGTATTGGAGAGTTTGCTAAAGAACCATGAAGGAATGAGAAGAATCATTAAGTGGCAGAAATGTCACTTTTGAACTGTCACAGTTGAAATGTCTTTTATGGAATAGTGGTTATTTACATTGAAAATTAATTTGAAAAACTAATATAATTTATAAATACAGTTGCTTGAGTTGGCATGCATTTTGTATAGTGAAGTACGCCTTGAATTGGTACTCATACATACTTTAGCCCCATGACAGTGTATTTAAGCATTTTATGATAAGTGGTTTCAAGTTGTCTTTTCTATAAGAACAAATCAAAATAGTTCCTTCAATACCTTCTGAATAACATTTAGGATTGTATCTTAGAAGTACTGTATAATTATTATGAACTATACATCACATATTATGTATCTAATGTAACATTATCTGCTGTTTAATATTGCTATTTTGTGTGTGTGAGAAGGGTCATTTCTGTACCTAGGCTTTACATTCCTTGAGAATAGTATCTAGGTCTTATACTTCTCTCTTTCTTCCCCTCCTCTCATTCTGTCACATAGTTGCATAATTTTTTATAGTGTTCTAGTAAATGGATGGTAGTATGTGTTGTATACGTTTTAATTCTTAAAAGAAGCTTTATTTTTGCTTTCCAGATTTAATATATATTAATTTTTTCCTAATGTAGAAAAATCCAGTTACACTTTTAAAGGAATTGTCAGCAATAAAGTCTCGATATCAAACTTTGCATGTTCGCTTTAAACCAATTGCTAAGGAGCAGAAAGAGACTAAGAGCCGCATCTGTGCTACTTTCAATAAGACTATGACCTTGATACAGGAACTGCAGAAGGAAACAGACCTGGAGGTAATGCTTTCTGTTGATTGGCTGCATTTGTAGAATTTTAATTCTGAATTTCTCATTGAAATAGAAATCCCCAGTAACTCTCATTTTGAAATTCAGCAGTGTGAGCTATTGATAAAGAATGAGATTTTCTTGATTCCCTGAAGTATAAGCTCTCTTATCTCCTTTTATTTTAAAAAGAGAATGTGGAATTGACATGGTTAGTGAAGGGGCATGCTTTCTTAGATTATGTAGCAATAGCAGAAGAAAAAAACTTGCTAACACTTACTATATCTACTAGTTCTGCTGGTTCCTATAAGAACTAATGAGACTGAGAAGTCTAGAAAGCATCTATACCAGTGACTGTTTTTTCATTCTCCTTTTCTTCAGTTGGGATGATTAGCTTGGGTAGGCCTAACCTTCATTCCTGGTCCTTCATTTTCCACCCTCTTCTCATCTAGCATAAGAATCTTTCTAATTGTGAGCCTCTGTCACTGATGTGTAAAACTCTACAGGTATGTTAGAGTAGGAAAAAGAATATGAGCTGTTAACCTAGGCACTAAGATCTTGAATAGCCAATTGAAGAGATTGGCAGCATTTTCATTTACTATTAAGCAAAGTTGGGGGCTTTTGAAAGAAAAGATAGGTTAATGTAGATGAAATCATAGAGTTGAATTTAACTATCTGGACAAAAAATGTCCAATAGTTTTTAATTTCTGGTGCTTACTCCAGTTAGTTAACTGGTAATAACTGCTTAGAATGCTGTTTAAGGAGCCGTGCCTGGGCATGGCCAAAAAGCTATCTGCTGTGGAGTGTTGATAGGGCAGCATACGTGTTATTTATTTGCCAAGTCTGAACTAAATTATGGCTTAAGATATTTGAATTATGGGCTTTGTAACTCTCAAAGGTTGATTAGATCAAGAATTCTTTGTATTTCCAATGGAAGAAAAGAGAACAGTGCCTGGTTAAAATCATAAAATGAGGTCATAAATGTTTCTGTCATGGAGAAATGAATAGTGCAAGAAGGGAGGGCAGTGAAGAGGGGCACAGAGGGAATAGAGAGCAGGCATTTAAACAGTATGGGTGGTGTTTCGTCACCTGCTAATTAATAAAATGCAAAAAGGAAGTATGTATGTGATAGCCTTTTATAAATAAAACCAAGTCACATATTCTTCATTGTATATGATCAGAAGTTAACAACAGAAGTCCATAAATTTGTTCCCAGGAAACAAATCTCGAAGAGAGATTAAGTGTAGTTCTGAATGTATACATCAACATGTATGTATAGAAATCCATGAATTAATTGAAGCATGGTAAATTTGGGTGACTGAACAAAGAGAAAAATGATTTTTTGAATACTTACTAAAAATCATCTTCATTGGATACAATAAATAGATGGCAAATTTCTGAGATTAAAAAAAGTGGTACAGAAAAGTAGTAATGATATTGATTATATTAGTCACTCGGTTGTGTTCAACTCTTTGCAACCCCATGGACGATAGCCTGCCAGGCTCCTCTGTCCGTGGAATTCTTCAGGTAAGAACTGGAGTGGGTTCCCATTTCCTTCTCCAGGGGATTTTCCCAACCCAGGAATCAAACCCACTTCTCCTCCACTGCAGGCAGATTCTTTACCTTCTGAGCCAGGGATGTCAAATCATTTGAATCTGTAAAGGTTTTCATTTAGTTATCTGAAATAAGCAATAATTATATCAAAGTTAGAAAGCTAAGGGAACTTTTTCATTTTGGATCAGATAATGACAAAAAGGAGAAATGGAGACTGCCTGGCAGTCCTGTGGTTAAGACTCTTCACTTCCAGTACCGGGGCTGCAGGTTCAGTTCCTGGTTGGGGAGTTAAGATCTCATGTGCCTCTTGGGTTCTCAGCCAAAAAACCAAAACATAAAACAGAAACAATACTGTAACAAACTCAATAAAGTCTTAAAAAAAATGATCCACATTAAAAAAAAAAAAAAAAAAAAGAGGCAAAATGGCTAAAGGTAAAGGAGGTCATGTTTCAGAATCAATGATAGCCAAGCTGGAAAATGTTGGATATGGTTGGTCTTGGGCCTACTAGTTTAAAAATGAGATAGTATTAATAGTAGAAAGTTCAGAGAAAATTTTTATGATTGAAATGTGGAAGAAAAGGGAAGGGCATCTATAAAGAGTTATATAACCATAATTATATGGCTCAAATAGTTCTATGAGCCCAGAGTTTAAAGAACATGTAAAGGAATTTCAGGTATAAAAGAGGTATATTAGACATAGGGTCAGAACTGTGAGAACAGTTAAGAAAGCCAAAGGATTTTCAGCTGAGGATTCTGAAAATTTCTAGAGTAACCGAATGGGCTTTTACAATTATTTTGGGAACATGAAGAATAAGAAAGGGATGTCTACTTAGAGCAAATGCTCCATTGTTTATAAACAACAGAATGCAAACAGAAAGTAAAACGGTTCTGTTATTATCTTGCTATGATTTTTATCAAGGTGAGTGGTTTTTCATTTGGAAGGGTAGAAAATATATATTTGAATTGATAATACTAAAAAATTAAAAAAAACTTGATAATAAGAAGTAGGGAGATGAGAACAGAAAAGGAGGTGGATGGTAGGCAATACATGTTAATTTCCTGATCTTTTTAGTCGCCATTAAGACACTGACGTTTAAATATAGTTAGTTGTAAAGGTGACTATCAAAAGAAGAAAGGACCAAATTTGTTCCAAATAGAAAATAGCAAAACAGTCCCCCCACCAAACAAAAATATAGCAATAAGTAGAAAATTCAAAAGGCATTAAAGATAGAATGTATGTTATTCCATCAAAGCTCTGAAACATTTGTATTAAAGAAGAAAAATTTCTATGTATTTTAGAATAGTTAATTCCTGGAAAAACTCTTTGAAGTTTTATTAAACAGATGGTCTGAAATCTCTTGAATTTCAGAGATCACAAAGAGAAACATGGAATCATGGAGAACAAAGTCTTGCCAGAATAATATCATTTCCTGTTTTTCAGATAGAAGAGGGAAATTTTGTCACTATTTGAGTTGCAGTAAGTGTTTTTGTTTTATCCATGTGAACATTTTGGGCAAATGGTTGGCTTGAGGAGCCAAACCAGGTAGGGTCTCCAATAGCAACATGTGGCTATATATTAATGAATTAAAATTAAAAGTAATTAAATTAATACAGTCCTTCATCAGTGCAGATACAGGATATACCCAGGATCACAGAAAGGTCTATTGGACAGCGTTGCTCTGGAGATTCTGATTCTGTGGGTATGAGGTGTTCCTGATTTGACAGTCTCTAGAGATGACCTATATAGTTAGGCAGATTTGTAACCATGTGAGTGATTCTTCAAGCCCTACCTCCTGTTATTTCCTCATTAACTCTTTGCTTCAGCTAGCCTGTTTGTGGGTGCTCTGTGAAAGCCCCTTCCAACTTAACCTTCAGCTTGTCTTCTCCCGTTTGGTTTTGCTGCTCTTACCCGTTTTTGTGGATTTGGTTCGCTGGTGGTTTTCTCAGCGTGTTCTCCCTTCCTGTGTAAGAGATTACTGATTCTCTTGAGATGTGTGCCATTCCTCACAGATGCATGCCTGAGGTAAAAGTGGCACTATCCTTAGCTTCAGGGATGTGCCTGATTGGCAAGGGGAACGGGTTTTCCTTTAATATTGGGTCAGGAATGGGTTTGTAAACCAAATGATATGTGAGGAGGGGGAGTCTGGAAATAGGAAATTAGAAAGACTTTCCTCACTGCTGAGACACCTGTGGGAAGAGAAAGCTTTACTGTTCTAAACATTGTATATAGATGTGATACCTGGAGCCACTTTCCTGTCAGCCTGAGAATAAAGGATATCAGAGCAGTTAGATGGAAAAAACCTGAGTCCTTACATTGTTGAGCTGCCTCATAAACCAGTCCTGAAACCTTGCCCTTATGTACTTATTGTGCAGTGATAATGCATTTTATTTATCCATTTTCATATGTATCTGTTACTTGCAGATAAAAGCATGTTAATTATCCTTCAAAATTTAACCTGTCTCTACTTCTGAAGAAACTTCCAGACTATTTTTTTTTCACACTTCTTTTTTAAAATACTTTTTGAATATATTCATATGTGACTTCTTTGGTTATGTTACAGTCCTTAAATTGTTTGATTTCTTTGTCTTGTTTCTTCAATTTAATTGTGAGTTCCTAGGAAACTCAAATATCAAAGTAACTTATATGTACGTAGCTAATATGTATTTTTTCCTTGCCTTTATAAATTTGTCATTATATACCTAGTGTGAACTTGTGGAAACATTTACTGGTGTTACAAAGCAGAAATTAGTATAACAGCCTTTAAAGATTTATTTAACTTTTAAAAAATTTATCTTATTGAAGTATAGTTGATTTACAATGTGTCAATTTTTGCTGTGCAGCGAAGTGATTCAGTTATACGTCTATATATATTGTTTTTCATATTCTTTTCTATGATTTACCACAGGATACCAAATATAGTTCCCTGTGCTATATATAGTAGGACCTTGTTCTTCTAAGCTTTTCTGAAATAGAGATTCTGTCATTTGTTTTCTAGTTGTTACCACTGACTGAAGAAGAGAAAACTGCGGCAGAGCAATTAAGAGCTCACGTGTCAGACTTATGAGGAAGAAATGGACTTGCAAAAAGGAACTCTAATGGGGAAGAAATCAATCCCAGAAATTTAGGAAGATGTCTTGTTAACATTGATGACTATTGGTTGGGAGATGACAAAGGAGATTTGGCTTGGGTGACTGGATAGTGATGCCTTCCACAGAAGAGGGGGATATAAGAGAAGGGCAGATATTGTATTAATAAAGTTCAGCCAAAGGGGCAGAATGGAAATAAAGAGATTTTTAAAATATATGCACACATGCTTAGTAATTTCAGGCAAGGAAATCCCAACACCATTTTGTATCTGTTTTTATGTAACTGGGATAACACAGATGTCCTGACTGACCTATTGCAAAAGAATATTACATACTATCAGTCAGTCAGATGTGAATGAACATGCTTGGGAAATTAAAGGTTAGAAAATTTATACTATATTATACATATACAGATAATTTTATTGTTGAAAATTCTGATCGCAGATGTGGTCACCTTATTGGTGAGACTGCTAATATGTGACTTAACAGTCTCCCACAATACCTAACTTAGTAGAAAGCTGGCTTTTCTGTGACAGCTTCACTTTTATTTTTGTCCTGTTCCTTCTGCCTGCCAATGTTGAGCATGAGCTCTGCTTTCTAATGCTGTTTCTGATTGTCCCTGTCACATTTCAGGGATCTGAAATATACCTTTGTTCTCCTCTAGTCTGCATTACTGTACTTGTTCAGTTCATTCATTGGAGAAGGAAATGGCAATCCACTCCAGTACTATTGCCTGGAAAATCGCATGGACAGAGGAGCCTGGTAGGCTACAGTCCATGGGGTCGCAAAGAGTTGGGCATGACTGAGCGACTTCACTCAGTTCATTCTACTGTAAATCTCTATATATGAACCTTCAAGTTGTGAACGTTCGAAGACGTAAGCATGTGTTTTCCCCTAATCACTTAAGTTAGCTCTGTCTGAGCAGACACTGTTAGGTTGTGAGGCACAGGACCTGAGTGTAGGGTGGAACATGAAGGCTGCAGCAGCCATTCAGAATGCAATCCAGTGCTGCTGTGGCATCTGTGATGAGAAAAAGAGCCACCACTCAGACATTACGGGATTATTTTCAAGAAGGTGGATAGAACTGAATCCAGCAAGGAACCAGAGCCTGTGCCATTCACTGCAGGTATGAAATTGCAGCTTGCCCTGTTTCCTGTTGTTGATGCCCCTTCAGCTCTACCATCTCCCACCTCCCCTCCCTCTCCAGTCAGTAACACTTGCCTGTTCACTCGATGCCAGCCCCTGTGGTCCTGTACTACTGTGCTTTTCAAGATACTGTACTTTCAGATTAAAAATGTTTTGTTTGTTTCCTATGTATTATTTGTGTGAAAACTATTATAAACCTATTACAGTACAGTATTATATAGCTGACTGTGTTAGCTGGGCACCTAGGCTAACTTTGTTGGACTTAAGAAAGAAGCTGGACTTAAGGAACATACTCTCAGAATGGAACTTGTTCATATGTAGGGGACTTACTGTATGTGAAAGCTAAGAAACTGAAATGAGAGGATCGTTGCAACTATTGTTTACCAGTTTTGTGTATATGTGTGTGTGTGTGCACCAATGTCCCTATTTTATTTTNTAATGCTGTTTCTGATTGTCCCTGTCACATTTCAGGGATCTGAAATATACCTTTGTTCTCCTCTAGTCTGCATTACTGTACTTGTTCAGTTCATTCATTGGAGAAGGAAATGGCAATCCACTCCAGTACTATTGCCTGGAAAATCGCATGGACAGAGGAGCCTGGTAGGCTACAGTCCATGGGGTCGCAAAGAGTTGGGCATGACTGAGCGACTTCACTCAGTTCATTCTACTGTAAATCTCTATATATGAACCTTCAAGTTGTGAACGTTCGAAGACGTAAGCATGTGTTTTCCCCTAATCACTTAAGTTAGCTCTGTCTGAGCAGACACTGTTAGGTTGTGAGGCACAGGACCTGAATGTAGGGTGGAACATGAAGGCTGCAGCAGCCATTCAGAATGCAATCCAGTGCTGCTGTGGCATCTGTGATGAGAAAAAGAGCCACCACTCAGACATTACGGGATTATTTTCAAGAAGGTGGATAGAACTGAATCCAGCAAGGAACCAGAGCCTGTGCCATTCACTGCAGGTATGAAATTGCAGCTTGCCCTGTCTCCTGTTGTTGATGCCCCTTCAGCTCTACCATCTCCCACCTCCCCTCCCTCTCCAGTCAGTAACACTTGCCTGTTCACTCGATGCCAGCCCCTGTGGTCCTGTACTACTGTGCTTTTCAAGATACTGTACTTTCAGATTAAAAATGTTTTGTTTGTTTCCTATGTATTATTTGTGTGAAAACTATTATAAACCTATTACAGTACAGTATTATATAGCTGACTGTGTTAGCTGGGCACCTAGGCTAACTTTGTTGGACTTAAGAAAGAAGCTGGACTTAAGGAACATACTCTCAGAATGGAACTTGTTCATATGTAGGGGACTTACTGTATGTGAAAGCTAAGAAACTGAAATGAGAGGATCGTTGCAACTATTGTTTACCAGTTTTGTGTATATGTGTGTGTGTGTGCACCAATGTCCCTATTTTATTTTTTTAAATTATCACTGTTAATATTCTGGGAAACACTGAAGCTATGCTAAAAAGTTGAGAGGAGAAGCAGATATTGGAGATGTAAAAGCAGGTTTTAAATTCTAGCTATACAAGCCTAAGCAAATCACTTAACTTGTGTGTGTCAGGATGACTGGAAGTACTATGAGATGGTGAAGTACTAAGGTTTGATATTTGGTAATTCAATAAATATGTCCATATATGTGATAAAAACGATCTTGAAAGACCAGGAAAAGTAAATCAAATTTAATTTGAAGGTTACAGGATTATACTTTTATGTAAATAAGAATTTTTTCTGTTATGTTATTAACAAACTTATAATAGCTGACAAACAGGGTTGGAAGAGTAGCTTCAGTTAGAATTGTCTATTCTGAATATTTCGAGAACAGAAACTACCCTAACCTTTAAATTACAAATAAGGCACACTTTAGTAATATATACTACTCTTCTTCAGTACTCAGGCAAGTAATATTGAGGGAGTTCCTGTCATGATATGTCTCTGGGATGCGATGTTGATTGGTGGGATTGAAAAATGGTGGTATCACAAAGAGGTCTTAACAAGTTACTGGAGTTAAAGTGTTTTGTTTGCAATTAGGAGAAAAAAAACCACGATGTTTTTCTTCTGACTTCCTTCACAAGTTACCTTAAAATATTGGTTCTTCCCCTCATCCCTCTTAAAATTGTTTTCTCTGCACTTTAGATATTCATTTATTTCCTAGGGTTCATTTATATCCTCTTTGGGGAATAATTTACAAGTATATCTTATTCCACTAGAAGTGAAAGTGTTAGTTGCTCAGTCTTATTTGACTCTTTGAAACCCCATGGGCTGTAGTCAGCTAGACTCCTCTGTCCATGGAATTCTCCGGGCAAGAATACTGGAGTGGGTAGCCACTCCCTTCTCCAGGGGATCTTCTTGACCTAAGGATCAAACCTGAGTCTCCTATATTGCAGGTGGATTCTTTACTGTCTGAGCCACCAAGGAGGCCTAGATCCAAATTTCCAATAAAAACTTTGACCTGAATATTCAAACTGAATGTGTCCAGAATACTTAACTGATTTTATTTTGTTAATAGCCACTGTTCTGTTAGCTGGAATTAAGGTTTGCATCCATTTCTTTATATTCTTAGTTAATAAAATCTGTAACTTTTGAAATGTTTATTGTATACAACATTCATTTTACCTTCACTCTTCTACCTGGTTTAGACCATTTTTATTTCTCATCTGGATGATTGTTTTCTCTTATGTGACTGTTCTCTTAGGGCTTCCGTGGTGGCTCAGACAGTAAAGTTTTTGCCCGCAGTACGTGAGACCTGGGTTCGATCACTGGGTTGGGAAGATCTGGAGAAAGGCATGGCCACCCATCCAGTATTCTTGCCTGGAGAATCCTCATGGACAGAGGAGCTTGGCGGGCTACAGTCCACGGGATCACAAAGAGTAGGACATGACTGAGCAACTGAGAACAGCACATGTGTAATTATTAGTCTTTTTATGTCCTAAGTATTAGGTTGTATTTTAAATACAACTTTAAGAAATTAAAAAATAAAAGTATGCCTATTCTCCCAAACAATTGCCAACTTTTTCAGATGTTTCTATAATATATATACAAAATCAAAAATCATTTTTAAACAAAAATAGGCTAACAGCTTACATTGTACTATAGCTGCACTTAGGTTTGTTTGTTTTTTTTTTCATTTTAAATCTATCTTTATGTCACACATCTGCTGTTCTTTTGAGCAGGTGTATATATGAATTTACCATAACTTTTTTCACCAGTTCCTCACTGATAGGCATTTAAGCTGGCTCCAGTAAAGAATCTACTTGCAGTGTAGGAGACACTGGGGACTTGCGTTCCATCCCTGGGTTGGGAAGATCCCCTGAAGGAGGAAATGGCAACCCATTCCAGTATTCTTGCCTGGGAAACTCCATAGACAGGAGTCTGACAAACTACAGTCCATGGGGGTCACAGAGAGTCAGATTTGACTGAGCATACACACTCCAATAGACAAATTAGGAGATGGGGCAAAGGGGAAAAGAGGATGGCAAGGTATGCCCTTAAGGAATTCTAACAGGGCTGACCACAGGTTTCCCAACCACACAGGGTAGTTGAGCATCCTCCCAACGAAGTTTTCTTGCTTAAGTGAGCCAGTATCTGACTTTGCCGACAAGCAATGACCCCTCATTAGTTGTTCAAGTTTTCTAATTTTCCAATATTGTGAACTATTACAATTAATCTTAAACAGTTTGGGGCTCTTGGGCAGATATATCTATTAGTATAAGAACCTATTTTAATATTTATCACAGATTGTAATTTGTCTTTTTTGCTTTCTGCTCTACAGGGTTGCAAAGACCCTTTCTCATTACTCTGAATCCCAAGTAATATAGTACTGTGTCCTACAAGTTATTTTCCCCCACAGGTGCACATATAGTTTATTAACGATTACATTTTGAAGCCGGCCATTTTGATCCAGTATTTAAGCTGTTTAATAGTAAAGCATTTTTAAAATTTGAGATAAAAATTAACCATTATTAAAATACAATTGAAGGCGTGTTAGTATAAAAGATGTGCAGCTATCACCTCTATGTAGTTCCAAGGCCATAAATAATTTTGGTGAAAGAATTTTTCAGGCACAATTATTCCTAAATTATATCTTAGTCCATGGCTCCTGCCATTAAAGAAAAAATTGTTATGCCCACTACTTTCAAGAAAGTCCAAATGCCTTGATATTTAACAACTTCCTAAATTATTGCTGATTCTGTTCAGGTGCATTCAGTTAAGTGTAACAGTTTGCAAGAAACCGGAAAGGAACATTTTAGTTCAAATGAAGGATTTTATGTATATCCTTTGTCTCGTACCTTCAATTCCTGCACTCTTTCAACATTTTTTTACCTAGAAAACTGTAGAAAGGAGACGCTGATACAGGAAAGCTGAACGCAGGTGAAACCCTCGCACTTTCCAGTCTTAAGGCGCTGCTGCTGCTGCTAAGTCACTTCAGTCGTGTCCGATTCTGTGTGACCCCATAGACGGCAGCCCACCAGGCTCCCCCGTCCCTGGGATTCTCCAGGCAAGAACACAGGAGTGGGTTGCCATTTCCTTCTCCAGAGCATGAAAGTGAAAAGTGAAAGGGAAGTCGCTCAGTCGTGTCCGACTCTTCCCGACCCCATGGACCGCAGCCTACCAGGCTCTTGTGTCCATGGGATTTTCCAGGCAAGAGTACTGCAGTGGGGTGCCTTCGCCTTCTCCTCTTAAGGCGCTAGCTCACCTTAAGCCCCAAGCAATGCAGGGCGGCAGTGGTTGCATGGGGGAGTCTGCCGGCTACACAGTACATGGTCCCATCTTCCCACGTCCGACACTTGAAATTACCGCACCGGGCTTCACAATCTGGAGCTTTGTTTCAGTAGTTGGGGCGGAAGTCCTAAAAATCGGAATCTGGGTTTTCTCCTCGAGCAAGAATCAACAGCCACGAGTCCTCTATACACAGTTTTGCAGAATGAGGGCCACAAGCCACCTGCAGCCCAATCAGCAGTAGTAGAAAAACGCTGATTTCATGGAGCCCTACCCTAGAATCCGAATTAGTAGGGGTGTGGTTCCAGAGTCTGCATTTCCCCCAAGCCCTCCAGGTGGCTCCCGCTTTTGGCGCTCAGAAGTTTGAGACGAGTGGAGCCCCGCCCCATCCCGAGTGGGGCGGGGCGGGGCACGGCCAGCCCCGCGCTCTCCTCCGCCTGCGCTAACCCAGACCGAAGGCACGCAACCCGGCGGCCTCGAACAGCCAAATCTCGTGTGCGCTCCCGCACCGCGGGAACTAAGCGCCCGCTTCTGGCCCGCTCCCTCGGCGCAGCGGCCTGCGCGCATGCGTGCGCGCGCGCCGCGCCTTCTTCACGCCGCGCCTTCCGCTGCCTGGTTACCGTTAGTGTTTGCGAATTCCCTGCAGCACCTTCTTCGCGGGAGACCAGCTCCGCTGGACTCCGGCAGCGGTTCGATACGCGCGCGCCTGCGTCACGTGGGCCGAGGCTCCCTCGCGGTCGCTGGCGAGCCGCTGAGCCGGGAGGAGAGGAGCTGCGTGTTACCGGTCACCCTCCCACCGCGCCCAGGGGCTGGCGCCCGGATGAAAATGGCGAAGTGGGGTTAGCTGGCGCGGAGCGTGAAGCTATGGGGCGCGCAGGTGTGGCGGCCGTCGGAGCCCCCTGAGGCGGGCGCCTGGCGGTTCTCCAGGGCAGTTTGACCTGGCGACCTCGGGCTAGCGCCTAATCGGTCAGATCACGGGCTCCGCGGGTCTCCGAGGGCCCCACCGAGAGAAGGGGGCAATGGATGAACAAAGTGTGGAGGTGAGGGGGCTTGAGGAGGGTGGTGGCTTAGTCTCCCTCGTCACCCGTCGAGCGTTCTGTATTCTGGGCGCCCGTCCTAGTCCACCCTCTCGTGGGGCCCCACTGCTGCTGCTGTGGAGGGGCTGACCCAGTGCAGGGGACGCGGTGCTCGTTCTGCAGCCCTCAAGGGCGCCGTGTGCTCGGACAGTTCCTGCAGTCAGGTGGTGCGTATCCGGGCGTTTGCAGGATGTCTTGGCACTGGTACTCATCCCCACGGGGTTTTTGCAAACTACAGCCTTTTCAGCGCAAAACTGCAAATTCTTTACCTGGTCGTGCCCTTGCGACTCGCGACCAGTTCTCACGAGTTTCTGAGCGAATCCGAATCTCCCTCCGAATGGGTAATCATTCCCTTCTCCGCGGTACATTCTGTAGACATCTGCTCTTTTCAGATTGAATGAGGATATATTCTTACTATCCTGTTTGATTGTAGTGTTCTAGAGCAGCTTGTTCTTTTTATCTGAGTCTTGTAAACGATGTTTTCAAATGTTTGGGATACTGACTTTAAGGCTAGGAACATTAAAAAAGATTGCTTATTGGACATAATTATATAATAATTGTGAAAAATTGAACCTTCCAATTATTAAAATACTAAATCCTTGATTCTTAATTAGGGACAACTTTATTAGTTGGGTACTCCACTTGAAACTAGTTCATCCAATGGTCGTTTTGTGTCCCATCTCCCCACCCCCCCAGCGTCTTCATCTCACAGATTCTGGTCCTGCAGAGTCATGGTTAGACTCATGAGTAATTTTCTCCTTAATTCCTCTTGTAAAGTATTACAAAGGTTTTGTAACCTCACCTTGGTTTTTAGAAGCGTTTTAATTCCTCTGGAATGGAGTAAAAATAAATGAGTACTGTAAAAATAAATTTACAATATGTAATAACCTACATTTAATTATATCTGTTTTGTTGCCAGATACTTCCTAAATTGATTCATCTGAAACTAGCAAACATAATATTGTTCCTTCTGTTTATGTAACTTTTTTTTTCTTCCCAAAGCCTTCATAGAGCTGCCACCAAAATTCTCAGTACAGGCAGAATTTCAGGCTCAAATAAATTGCTAGTTGGTTTGAACATCGTGGCAGAAATTCAGATTTCTGGGTTCTGAATTACATACTTTCCCTCTCTATCAAACTATGCTGCCATTAATGGATCTTTTTATACTTAAAAAACTTACAAACACAATCCACTCCCCTTGGGGAATTTGCAGAAAAAGCTACAAGTTCATAGTGTTCATTCAGTCATATAGTTTGTCTTTTTTTTTGTTACTGTTATACATCATAAGGATTTTTTTAATCATAAACTTCAAAAATATTTCTAGTGGCTATCATACTCTATGTTAACTCCTATAATTTAATATTTTGGCCTTTGGACTGTAGCCAGATTCTTGCCATTATAATTATTGTTTCAGTGAGAATATTTGTGCAGAAGTCTATGAATTCCATGTTCTTTGCTTATACTAGGATCATTGTGAAGCTTAGAAAAATGGAGGCTTTTTTTTCCCCTCAGGAGATGTTCTGAGGTACCTGGACCTTGACTAACCTATCGTATATGGAATATAGTTGAAACTGAGATGTTGTGAATTCAAAATAAATGTAAATGTTGAATGAATTATTGCAGACATGCTTTATACTCTTGATTCAGTAGCCTAATCTGGTGAGCTTTAACATCTTTTTACTGTTTTCAGAGCATTGCTGAAGTTTTCCGATGTTTCATTTGCATGGAGAAATTGCGGGATGCGCGCTTGTGTCCTCATTGCTCCAAGCTCTGTTGTTTCAGCTGCATTAGGGTAAGTTGTGTAACTCTTTTTACATGCATTTAGCATATATAGGGTATATTGTAAAACTTAACCATTTTTTGTATCTTTTTAAAATTTGATATTGCATGCCCTTTAAAAAATGTCTTAAATGAGTGTTCCTTAATAGGGAGATTGTCAACGTCTATTGTTAAGCTCTGTGGAGATGAGTAATCAAGTGATAACTGCCTTGAAATGTCTGGAAACCAAAGCCCAGTGTAACTGTAGTATATTTACATTATTAAATCATTGCACATTTAACAAGTACTTACAAAGTGCTTACCTGCATTGTATTTGGGGTTGAGGATGCCAGGATAAGTGATGGAAGCGCTTTCCCTGCAGGAGTTTAAATCTAATTAAGATAATGGACTTTGTGTTTATATTCAGGAATGTGTAGTGTCATAAAGAGGCACTTACAAAGTGCTGTGAGAGTCAAGAGGGAGAGTTTATACTTGTTTGATGGGTAAGATAGAGAAAAAGCTAGTAATGGGTTCAAAGGCAAAGAATAAAGTCATATAATCTTATAGTTAAAAGAGACCTTAAAGGTGAATATAATCTGGTGACTTTAGAAAATTAATATCAGTAAACCCCACAACAAAATTATGAGAAAGCCTAATACGTAAAGCAGAAGAACTTATTTTGGTTGTATGTGGGGGTTCAGTGCACATCTGCAGGCCATAGCTGAAAACTGCCCTGCCCACATTACTCTTAGTAGATAATTTCCTTTATTGAGAAAGTCAAAGTCATCCAACATGCTCTTCATCTCTAACTTCCTCTGTGATTTCCTTGTTCCTGTCCAAGGAAGGAATATCCCTTTGTCAAGAGTAATATCTGAAACATTTATGTCATTTGCTTTTAGTCACACAGTTAGCAAATGATAGAGCTGGATTTGAACCCAGGTAGTCTGGCTCTGAAACCTGTGTTCTTTAGCACTACACTACATGTGCAGAAGGCCTAGGTTACATCCCATGCTGGTTCTCCGCTCATAAACTGAGAGACTTGATCTTTGTATTGTTTTCTCAAATAATAGAATGTGGGTAACAAGGTCTGTCCCACAAGATGGTTGTGGCATTAAATGAGATAAGTAAGCTAAAAGGTTTAATTTAGAAACTAAAATATACTCTCCACTTGTCCGATTCTATGGTATTCTAAAAATAGCAACTCATACACATATTATGTTTTATAAATGGTGTAGCTGAAGTGAGATAGATTTAAGTGGCCTTTATCACTGTAGTTAATTGATAAAGTGGACCTGGATTCACCTCTTTTGATGAAGGTCTAGTATACATGGACATTGCAAGTGCCGCAGTGGTAAAGAATCCGCCTGCCAGTGCAGGAGAAGCAGGAGACATGGATTTGATCCCTGGGAAGGGAAGATCCCTTGGAGTAGGAAATGGCAACCGTCTCCAGTATTCTTGCCTGCAAAATTCCATGAACAGAGGAGCAAAGAGTCAGACACGACTGAGCACAAAAATACAAAGATACAAATACCACTATATAGATGGCCCCTTATACTTCACTAATCCTTCATTTCTTCACTGTTAACTTTTCCTCATCCTGTTCCTTATAAGAGTGTATTTCTTAAATATTGTGCTGGCATTTTCTTTTATGAAGTGTCTGGGAATTTTTCATCTACTTTGAGAAATTTGGTTTACTTTTGCATGGCTTCTAAATCTTCCTTCAACATTGCCTTATAAATGTCATACCTGATTGTCCTTTCAGCATCTTGAGATTTGCTTCAAATCAAATTCTTCCTGTTATTTTCTTAAGTTGACTCTCTCGAACTTTTTTCTTTGTTTCTTCTTTTCTACCAGGAGCTCAAACTTGAAACCTCTTGACACCAATGTTTTTAAGTTATTATCTCCTAGTGTCATTTATATTTGTCCTGCCTTTCCATTCTTTTTATTACCATCCTAATGGGGGTTCCCTGATAGCTCAGATGGTAAGGCATCTGCCTACAATGCCAGAGACCGGGTTCAGTCCCTGGGTTGGAAAGATCCCCTGGAGAAGGAAATGGCAACCCACTCCAGTATTCTTGCCTGGAAAATCCCATGGAGAGAGGAGCCTGGTGGGCTGCAGTCCATGGGGTCGCAAATTGGACACAACTGAGTGACTTCACTTCACTTAATAGAGAATCGCAGATACTTATTACTTCATGCTTTGATAATTACAATTTCCATCTAACTGATCTGTCTTAAGTGTTTAATCTGTAGTCCATTTTGTGTCCTGCTGTTGTGTTGATGTTTTCCAGTAATGCCATTTTTTTTTTCCTCCCAGAAGCCTTAGATTTATTGCCTGAAGGATAAAGTCCAAGAACATTAACCTTGTATTCAGACCATCTAGATAATCTGGTTCTAACCTTTTTCTTAGAGTTGTCTTGGTTCCCAAGTACACCATCCATTTGTTCATTCAACAGCTATTAATTGTATGCCTACTTGGAGTTAGGCATTGACTTCTCAAAAAATTGGCTTGTTTCCTAGTTAAGATATATACAAAAAAGTAAATAGCTATGTTGGATATTCTTCATAGCATAAAGAAAAATGAAATTGGTTAAAGGTTTAGAGTAGGGACTTTGAGAGGGCACAGGCAGGTTTGTAGCTACTTCAGGTTCGGTAATCTGGGACTGTCTCTGAGTATATGACATTTGAGCAGGGACCAGGATGAAATGAAAGAGTGATGGAAATATCTGGGAAAGAAGGTACCATGCAGAGAAATCAGAAGGGGCAAAGGCCTTGAGAAATAAATATGTTTAGCATGCTGAGAAATAGCAAAGAAACCAGTATGGTTGGAGCAAAGTGGACAGAGGGAGAGAGGGAAGGGAAATGAGCCTTGGTAAAGACCTTGGGTTTTATTTTAAGTGTGCTGCTATCCACTGAATGCTTTTGAGTGATTGAAGTAGTTGATGCTCTGAAGGCTTTCACTCTGGCTACTGTGTGGAAAGTAGACTATTGGCAGATGGTTGAGTGAAGAGAACAGTCAGGATGGGCTTTATTAATGAAAGGTGAGTGGTGGTTTAGACCGGGATGGGAATACCAGAGGTGGTGAAAAATAGGGCTTTTCTGTTGTTTTGAATGTAAAATCAGTGGGTTTTCATTCAGATGGGATGTGAGAATAGTTTTTTACAGCATCTGGGTGAATGGTTTTCCATTCTGAAGCAGAAAAAATGGGAGGAACAGATTTGGGTAGGCAATAAAAGTTGTGGGTTTTTTTTTTTTTTTTAAACTTTTAAATTGTTTTAGTAACAGTACAAAAAAACATTGTTTTTGCTAGTGAGAGTGATATAACTAAATATAGTTCTGTCTTAAACCATTTTATGACCATGGTACTACTGTTCAAAATTTTGGACTAAGTTCAGTTTATTACAATATTTGTATTTTTTAAATCTTAAAAAAACTGAGATATAATTCACATACCATAAAATTCACCCTTATAATGTTTAAATAAAGTTTTTCTTTTAGTATGTCAAGTTCAAGGTGGTTATACATTTAACTGAGGATGTTGACAGTTGGAAGTATGAATCTGGATTTGAGGAATGGATTGAATTATTGGCATATAGTTAGTATTTAAAGGCAGGGGACTAGATGAGATCACCAGATTACTTCCAATGGGAAGAGATTTTTAGGTCTCAACTCTAGGTCACTAAATGTTCAAATGTTAGGAGAAGGAGGATTCAGCAGAGTATATTAAGAAGGAGCCAGGAGTGAGACATCACAGAATTCAGATGAGAAACATGTTTCAAAAAGGACCGACGTAGCCATGTCATATGGTTGTAGCCTGGGAATTGACTGTTGGATTTGAGAATAAGTAGGTTTTTGATGACCCTAATAAGTAATTTCAGTGGAAAAGTGGGGGAAAATTTGATGTCAGAGTGGGAGGAGAAAGAGACAGCAAGTATAAAAACTGTCAGGAATCTTACTGTAAAGGGAAGAAATAAGGCAATAAANTATTGGATTTGAGAATAAGTAGGTTTTTGATGACCCTAATAAGTAATTTCAGTGGAAAAGTGGGGGAAAATTTGATGTCAGAGTGGGAGGAGAAAGAGACAGCAAGTATAAAAACTGTCAGGAATCTTACTGTAAAGGGAAGAAATAAGGCAATAAATTGAAGGGGGATGTTGGGAGTCACCTTTTGGGAGAAGATTTTTAATCTTGCTGGGACTAAACCAGTAGGAATAAATAATGATACTAGAAAGACAAGGATAATTACAGAAGCAAAGTCCTTGAGATGTTGAGAACTCCACACAACCGAGTTGTAATATTAATTATTTGAATGCCTTCCCTTCTTTTCCATCCCATCTCTTGTTCGTTTGTCCGCAGAACTTGAACTGTCTCTGACGGTCCAGATACTGGTGTCATTTTAACAAACGAGCGTTCAGGTGCATGAATAGACTTGTCCGAAGTCAGCTGATAGTCGGTGACGGACTGAGAATAAACTTCCTCCCTGGCAGCACTCTGCCTAGGCCTATCTGGTGCCTCCACACACGCACCAGGTGGCAGGAACATCGGCTGTGTTTTCATTTATCGCCCTTCACTCAGTTGATTTTTTCTCAATGTCTGTTTCTATTTTGTATTTTCTCCCATTTTCTTTTTTACTGACATCTTTCTCATCTAATTTTTAAAATTTATTTTTAATCCTGCCTTGATTTTTCGGCATTGGTAGCAATTCGTTTGCCTATAATTATTGACTTTGTTTTGACATACAGTAAACAGCACATATTTAGAATATACAGTTTGATAAGTTTTGCAAATATTTCCATTGAAAAGACATCCCTGCAATCAAGATAATGAATATGTCTGTAATCCCCCAAAACTTCTTTTTGCCTCTTGGTAATGCCTCCCTTTGCTTGTTTTGTTCTCAAGCAACCAGGAATCTGCTTTCTATCACTTTAGATACGTTTGCGTTTTCTAGAATCTCATACAAATGGAACTTACAAAATGTACTCTTAAGGGTTTGGCTTTTTTCACTCAGCAAAAATTATTTTGAGATTCATCTGTGGTGTTTTAACAGTACTATTCCTTTTTATTGCTGTAAAGTAGCATTCCATTGTATGCATAATCATAATTTGTTTATCCATTCACCTATTGATGAACATAAGAGTTGCTTCTAGTTTTTGGTGTTTACAAAGAAAACTTCTATGAACATTTGTATACAAGTCCTTGAATGGACTTAAGCTTTCTTTTTCTTGGGTAAATAGAAAATGAAATGGCTCAATCATATGGTTGGTGTATGTTTAACAAATTGACAAACTATTTTCTAAAATAGCTGTATCGTTTTACATTCTTACCAGCAGTGTATGAAAGTTCCAGATCTTCCATGTTAATGCCAACACTTGGTATGTTCAGTCTTGAATTTTAGCCATTCTTACAGGTACGTAGTAGTAACTCAACTTTTCCCTTGAGATCAAGAAAAAGACAAGGATGTGCACTTTTATTACTTTGGACCATCATACTCTCCCCAAACCCTTGGTAACCACTATTCCTTCTTCTCTGGAATCCAGCTAGTCTAAGTACCCCATATAAATGGAGTCAAAGAATATCTGTTCCTTGCTGTTTATCTCTGAGTTCTCTATTCTGTTTCATTGTCCTTACGTCAGTACCAAACTGTTTTGATTTACTGTAACTTTGTAGTAAACATTGAAATCAGGAACTGTGAGTCCTCTTAACTTTGTGAAAAGTTTTCAGTTTTTCACTGTGGAGTGTCATGTTTGCTGTGGGTTTTTTATGTTTTGTTGTTCGATTGCTCAGTCGTGTCCAACTCTTTGCGACCCCATAGACTGTAGGACGCCAGGCTTCCCTGTCCTTCACTATCTCTCATTATTTGCTCAAACTCATATCCATTGAGTCGATGCCATCCAACCATCTCATCCTCTTTTGCCCCCTTTTCTTCCTCCCCTCAATCTGTCCAAAGCAGCAGGGCCTTCTCCAATAAGTTGGCTCTTGGCAGCAGGTGCCAGAGTATTGGAGCTTCAGCTTCAGCATCAGGCCTTCCAGTGAATATTCAGGGTTGATTTCCTTAATGATTGACTGCTTTGATCTCCAAGGGACTCTAAAGAGTCTTCTCCATCACCACAGCTCAAAAGCATCAATTCTGCAGCGTTCAGATGAGGCTAGAGAGGTGTGGGTTGAGACTACCTTTGGAGGAGTGCTATGACTTTAGCAGAGCATTGTTTGAGGGAAAGAAATGTGACCTAAATCTGGCTTTGCTCAGGGACCAAAGAAATAATGTTCAAGGTTTTTAAGAATGGAATCCTCTTCCATCTATTTTTTTTCTTACAGCTTTATTTTCTGTTCTGTGAAGTAGATTTTCCCCCTATTTATCTTCTGTTGTTCTTCAAGGATTCCTTGGGAATTTTATTTCTGAGTTATTTGACTTTAAAAAACTTAGGTTCTTTCGTAGAAAGAGGAAGGAATAAACAAATAGCGGATATTGGGGAGTACATTGCTATTGGATTATATATTTATTTACCTCAGAACCTATTAACCAGGTAAGTAAAACAAAATATTTAACCACGAAGCTGTCGTTTTTGGAAATGTATTCAGGAAATCTTAGCATCTTCTTTGTAGATGGTGTAAAACTGCTCCCTATCCAGTAATAACTAAAATGGTTATAGTAATAGAATTTGAGATTTAGTAGAGATATTATCCTTTTATAAAACCTTTTTATAATTATGAGGAAACCAGGATATGCAGATGTTCAAATTGTTGAACTGTAGAACTCTTTAAGACAGAGTTTTGCTGTATTGCTTATTTTATATTTTTCTAATTTTATATCCAGAATACATATACTTTACTGTTAGTTTGCCTTTCAAAAAGGAATTTAGTAGTAACTTACAATTCCTTGGACATTTTATGATGAGTCAGTTAGAAGTAAATCACCATAGTGGCTTGTTTTGGGGTGGAAGTGACCGTGTTGTTATTATTTTTGTGGAGATTATTTTATCATCCCTGTNAGTTTGCCTTTCAAAAAGGAATTTAGTAGTAACTTACAATTCCCTGGATATTTTATGATGAGTCAGTTAGAAGTAAATCATCATAGTGGCTTGTTTTGGGGTGGAAGTGACCGTGTTGTTATTATTTTTGTGGAGATTATTTTATCATCCCTGTGAGATCCAGACTCCTAGGATCACTTTCTTTTCCTATGAGAGAATAGCTTCTTAACAATTATTTTGGGATGAGTTCTGTCCCTTTGAAAATTTATTCTTGTCACGATGATAATGAGGAGACAGATTGCTTGCTATTCTGTAAGTATCTCTATAATTAATGCAGACACTAGAGAGGTAAACTCATTAATTTTGGTGTGTAAGTACTCAAAATGTACAAATTAATGGTGTTTCTGCAATCAAAATCTAATTCTTTTGCCTCCTTAGCGCTGGCTGACAGAGCAAAGAGCCCAGTGTCCTCATTGCCGGTAAGCATTTTACTATGATTGTGAATTTGGAAAGTAGTGAGGTGATGGGGTTAGAGTGTGCCCTGATACTCATAAAGTTCTTTCTGCAATCTGCTGCATTTATTCTCTTTTTGAATACAGTTGAAAAGAATATAAGCAGTCTGTCTGTCTGAAGACGTGCAGACCAATTTATCTGACATAGAATTATATAGAATATATTACATTGTTTACCTTCTTTTGGAAAATCATTGTATAACCTCTAAACTTGCCTTTTGTAACTACAGAAAATAATAAAGTTTCTGTTAAAAAAATCCATAGCTGAATTGAAAAAGGCTTCTGATTCTGATACTCCCCAGCTAATCTTTTCATAAATTAACACTTTGAGAAGAAATTGTTAGGTTTGGTTTGGTTTGTTTGTTCTTTTAGACATCTATCTATGTATACTGATATGTGTACCTAATAATTTTTTCTTAAAACACAAAAATGATATTTTGTTGTTTGCTTCTTTTTTCCATGTAAAATATAGTGGTGTCTTTATTGATGGTATGTACACATATGTCATTTAAAATCAATGTTTGAATAATAATCCACTATAAGACTTTACATTTATTTGTGCTTATAATGGAAGACATTTAGTTTGTTTCCATTTTTGGTTATTTCAGATGATGCCAGATGCCACTGAAGGAAAAGGCTTTTTACCATTTTATGTTCCTAATAATAGATATTGAAAGTACCTTTTCACTACATCCTTGCTAACACTGAGTTAACCAGGCTTTTTTTCTTTTTTGTTATTCTGCTAAGGGAAAAATGGTATCTTGTTTTTAATCTGCTTTAAAAAAAATGATTGGAACTGAACATCTGTTAACATTTTTAGCCATTTATAATTAATTTTTTTCTTAAACTGTCTCTATATCTTTTGCCCATTTTTCTTCATGTGTTGTTCTTATTTTTCCTATTAACTTTTAAGAAGATTGGGATTATCAAATAGAATTTGCCATGTGATAGGAATATTCTCTAGTGTTGCTGTCGGATGTGGTAACTGAGCACTTATAATACATCTAGTCTAACTATGTAATGAGATTTTTTAAGATTAATTTGAATTTNTTTTCCTATTAACTTTTAAGAAGATTGGGATTATCAAATAGAATTTGCCATGTGATAGGAATATTCTCTAGTGTTGCTGTCGGATGTGGTAACTGAGCACTTATAATACATCTAGTCTAACTATGTAATGAGATTTTTTAAGATTAATTTGAATTTTAATTTAAAGTCACATTTGACTAGTAGCTATTATTTTGGACAGTAAAGCCTTAGGCTAAGGAATTGAGAATTAAATTTGTAATCTAAAATTTTTTTATTCCTTTTAAAAAAAATAAATAGCACATTATTATAAAAATAGGCTGCAAACCATACTTTTTATTATGTCTTTGTTACTATTTTGATAGTAATTGGTATGAATATGATTGTGAGGTCTACTTGGAGGAAAGTGTTTATTTTTTCTTGATTGATAATTTTTTTCCAGCTTTGTTGAGATATTAATTGACAAACATTAAGCTATACAGTTCTGAAAGGATTCTTCCCCATTGAGTTAACAGATCTGCCACCTCAGTATTTTCCTTTGAAATGTGTTTTAGAAATGATCTTAAATTCCTGAATGAGAGAATATGTATATATATATGTATATATATATATTTTTTTCCTCCAGTGCTCCACTCCAGTTACGAGAACTAGTAAACTGTCGTTGGGCAGAAGAAGTAACACAGCAACTTGATACTCTTCAACTCTGCAGTCTCACCAAACATGAAGAAAATGAAAAGGACAAGTATGTCCTCAGTTTCTTTGTTCAGGTGTTTCATAGATAGTGCTACCTGCCTTTTGAAATGACATTATTGGAAGATTGCTTTCAGTTTCGTAGGTGAACCCTCGGTCAGTTTTCTTCTGGTGTGGGTGTCTCTGTTTGAAAAGACCCTCTCGCAAGCAGGGCCTCCTCTGGTTGCAGCGCACAGGCTGCTGCTTGTGTTGGCCTCCCTGCTGTGGAGCAGGGCTCTAGGGGCCGCGGCTCAGTGGTTGCCGCTCATGGGCTCTAGAGCTCGGGTTTAGTAGTTGTGCGCTGGCTTAGTTGCTTCACAGCATGTGCAGTCCTCTCAGATCAGGGATTAAACCTTTGTCCCCTGCACTGGCGGGTAATTCCTATCCACTGTGCCACTAGGAAAGTCCTTCTTTTTTTTACAATGGCCATGCTCATCAGTGTGAGGTAATATTGTGGTTTTGATTTGCATTTAGCTCATGAGGATGTTGAGCGTCTTTACATATCCATTTGGCCATTTGTGTATATGCTTTGGAGAAGTTTCTGTTTTGTATTTTGCCCATATTTTAATTGTTTTTGTTTGTTTGCTTGGCTAGTGCTAAGTTGCTGTAGTCATGTCTGACTCCTTGTGACCCCATGACTATCGCCCACCAGGCTCCTCTGTCCATGGGATTCTCCAGGCAAGAATACTAGAGTGGGTTGCCATGCCTTTCTCCTGCTTGGCTAGGGTATTTGTTTAATTATAGGAATTCTTTATATAATTTGGATATTAACTCCTTACCAGATACAGAGTTTGCAGCTATTTTCTCTCATTCCATAGGTTGCCCTTTTACTCTATTTATTGGGTCATTTGATATATAGAGGTTAATTTGATGTAGTCTGATTTACACAAAAGCCATGGGAGATCATTCTGTATTTCCTGAGATATAGTCATTTAAAATTGGCTGACTTATTTGCCCAAACTTAAGTATTTGTTGTGGTAACTGTGTTCAAATTTTAATTAATTTATAACTGTACTTTTTTCTATAACATAGGTGTGAAAATCACCACGAAAAACTTAGTGTATTTTGCTGGACTTGTAAGAAGTGTATCTGCCACCAGTGTGCACTTTGGGGAGGAATGGTAAGAGGAGCAAATTCAGCATATTACTTTTAGTTAGAGTCCTGAAGGCACTGACATTTTTGTTTGATTTAGAAAGTAATATCATTTTACTCTGTATATAGAATGAAAATTAAATGTATCTGCTTCATAGCAGAATGTATTGTATCTTTTGTTATTCCAGAAAATTTTCTTTTGTGGGAGATTTTGGTGTTGATGTGCATTCCTTACATAAGTATTTTAATTGAAAACCTGTAAAATGTATATTTGTTTGCAAATCTTCTGCTGTAGGATCAAGGTCTTTTCTTTAATCTGATACACTGGTCAGTTGATCTGATATCCTGGCTGTGATTTCCAATTCTAGTTTCTTTAAAATGGAACAACTTTATAGGCATTTGTGAAACAATATGAATGTAGACATTTAGATCTTATGATTTTTTAAAAAATCTTCTTTTCTCAAGTACCTTTCTAATTTATTCATTTGTTTTAGAGACTGGGGGTTCAGTGATGAACACAACAGATATCAAACATCTTGTTCTACACTCACTTGCTGTTGTGAAAAATATTAGAAATAAGTAGACAGTGCTAATGAGAGTAAGTGCCCATGGGCCCTAACACTGTAAGCCTGAGTTAAGTTCCAGAGGATGAGTAGGATGGGTGGAGAATTTGAAGAGAGTGGAGAAAAGAGAATTATCTTTGAACAGAGTTTCTTTGGCAAAGGGCTGGCGGGAAGAAGTTTGAGGACATAGAAGAAGGCTAGTGCTGACCAAGAGAAGAGTAATAAGTAAAGGTTGTGTCAGGTGGTTTTGGCCATGATTAAGGATTTTGTTTCTTTAATGAGTGAAGAATTTCTAGATAAGTAAATGTTTTGCTAAAGTCCATTATCTAAAATCTTGAAGGATTTTTTTCCTGCATGGGCCAAGTGATTTTAAGTAAACTCTGGCCTGTTGTAACAAACAGGCAGAAGATAAAATTCACTTGAAATTATTTACCAGTTTAGTTGTATCTGTAGAGTGTTAAGAAAGGAATGTAAATGTAGATGAGATATATGAAAATGTTCTAAAACTACTCATTAATTTAAATAGCATAGTGGACATACCTTTAAACCTTTGGCGGAAATTTATGAGCAGCATGTTACTAAAGTGAATGAAGAAGTAGCCAAACTTCGTCGACGTCTCATGGAACTGATCAGCTTAGTTCAAGAAGTGGTAAGACTGCTACTACTAAAAGATCATTATTTCTTTTATAGTTTATAATATATGTACATATGTATTTTTCTTTTCTTTTTATTTTTTTGCTGCACCATGTGGCATCTTAGTTCACCAGCCCGGGATCCAGCCTTTGTCCCCTGCATTGAAACAGCATTATTAAACCATTAGACCACCAGGGAAGTCTCTATAATAAAATGTATATTTTTTATAATATAGATCAATCAGATGTTGAACTCAAGATTTGAAAATTTGATAAAATGTATTTATAATTTCTCTACAAACCAGCTGAGGAATTACATCCAGAATTCCTTGCCTGTTCTGAAGTTGGAGCCAGAGAATTGCCTGTTCTTACACAAAAATAGGGAATCAATGAATGAGTTCAATGAACCTATTTGTTACAGAGTCAATTACTGACTTCTGAATAGCATCAGTATTGACATTTTGTAGTCATTAAGTCATTTATTCTTTGGGAGAGTTTCTGCTACCACAGAATGAACTGTTTCTGATCTTCTGAATTAGAACTGCAAAATTTAAAGAGTAATATTTAATACTACTCTTTAGATATTGTCTGGATCAAGAGCTCTGGTGAGTTACTTAGCATTTGTGATAATATTTCTATGGGAAAATATAATAAGCATCAAACATTTAAGTAGAAAATACACTTTTGGAATTTAAGTTACCAGAATGACAGTTATTAGTGAGGTTTGTGGACCATTCCTAACGTAAAGATGTTTTTATTTTACTCATGCAGGAATCAAGATCGAGATTATCATTTTTATAACATTCTTTATACAGAAAATAATCTTTTTGAGTTACATGTATGCTGCACAAAGTCATTTTGGACTATAAACAAGTTGGATGTCTTCCATTTGGCTTTTATTTGTCTACGTTTTTTTCTATTATTTTCTTTTGATGACATTTTCATTTGAGCATTAAAGAAGGTATTTTGTTGGTAGTTTGACATTCTCACTGCTTTGCTTATAATAGTAAATGTAGGAGAGATTACTTTTTATTTTTGGTATGCTATTTAAAAAAACTAGTCTTTAAAAACCTTATTTTTTTCTTTCTGAGCTTAGTTCTGAAAAAAATTTAAAACTTTGTAAACTAGAGTAGATACAGTTTTTCACATTTTTCATTTGTTTTAGGGTGATGTGAACTGACCTTAGTATACTTTTTGTTTTTGAACAGTGATTTCCTATATGGTTAGGCTTTGTGCTTTGTATGTGTTACCTAAAGCAGTTTTTTGTAATTACATATCTTTTCTGTTTAACTGCTAAAATACTATGTACTTTTTTATGTTTTAATTGTTTAAAATTTTTTTCTGAGTTTTGTGTTGTATTTGAACAATTAAAAAGTGTTATTATTGGCTTATAGTTTTTAAAGAGGAAATTAAATGACTTTAAGAATTGCAGTGATTATGTTAAAGTCCATTTACTTCTGTTTGAATAATTCAATTATACTTGTTTTATTTTCTAGGAAAGAAATGTAGAAGCTGTAAGAAATGCAAAAGATGAGCGTGTTCGGGAAATTAGAAATGCAGTGGAGATGATGATTGCACGATTAGACACACAGCTGAAGAATAAGCTAATAACACTGATGGGTGAGTTTTCTTGTGTACATGGGGCTTTGAACCTCCTTGAGATTTGAGCAAAAGTTGAAAAGTTATAGGTTGGGGAAAGATTTCTTTAAAAAAATTTCTTCTATGAATTGTTCTCTTGTGTCAGTTAACATTACACCAAATTGATATGATTTCTGCTGACATCATGGGATATACTTCCAGCTCCTCAGACTTTGTGATTTACAGAGAAGATGGTCTGATTTGGCAAGCATGCCTGTACTATTATATTTTTTTTTTTCTTAATCATGTAAAAACAGTTTCTTTCTTCCTTTACTATAATAATAAATCATTTATCCCTCCATGTTTCCAGCTTCCTTGAGACTGTTTTCCTCTCTGGGCATTCTTTTTCACAGGTTTCTTTTTATTCAAAGAACATACCTCTTGCTGACATTTAATATACAAATGGTCCACTTACTACATTCTTCTTTTTAGGCTGCTCTTAAATTTGGGGGGAGGAATTATTTCAGAATGGTTGATTGATTAAATACTTTTGGACATCTTTATATTCCTTAAGAAGCAATAACATTAATTTCATTACAGAGTATTTGTCATTGTATATTTCTTAGAAGGACTTAATAGAATTACATTGCATTTTGTCTGTTACTGTAGTTAGTGTTGGTTCTGAAATCCTCTTTTCAAAACTACTATAGTTAAAATTCTGGGAAATTTTTAAAGATAGCTATAATGAAGTTTTGCTTACTTGAGATTGATTTCTTATTATTGAATATGTTCAATTAAAGTTAATTTTATTTTCAAACCAATAACGAGCCTGAATGTTCATCTTTTTAAATAGGTCAGAAGACATCTCTGACACAAGAAACAGAACTGTTGGAATCCTTAGTTCAGGAAGTAGAGCATCAGGTAATGGAATATTAAATGACATCAGATAAAGTCTTTATCCTTTTTTAGTTCATGTAGTTGAAAAGCTTTTTGATTTTGTTTTTTGACAGTTTATATAAGGTCAAAGATCTGTGGATCTGTGTGCTGTACTAGGGATTTTTGTGAAATAGGAATCAGCTGATTCAGTTTCTGCATCATGTTTGGGAACTAGGTAAAAAAGAATTTTTTTTTAATATTTATTTGTTGGTTGTGTTGAGTCTTAGTTGCATCGTGTGGGATCTGGTCACATAGACTCTCTAGTTGTCGTGTGCAGAGTCAGTAGTCCGGCTGGCAGGTGGGTTACTCTGTGGCATGTGGAATCTTAGTTCTGAAGACAGGAATGAAACCTGTGTTCCCTGCACTGTGAGGCAGATTATTAACCACTGCACCACCAGGGAAGTCCCAGTAAAATAAGATTTATTTTGTTTTTGCAAAAATTGAATTATTTTTATGGAGAATAATTAATAGGAATCAAAATCTATAGATTAAAATCTTCTGACATTGACTTAATTGGTGACTTCAAGATACAATGTTATTGCCAGTTACTAACATGTAGTGATCCTTAGGCTAAAATTAGCATTTTTATTTATGAAGAAAATTTTTATTCAATATCAAATAGATAGTAGCATTGTTTTAGATGCTTAAAACACAGCAGTGAAAAAAATGGCAAAAAGAAAAAAAAAAATCTGTCCTCAAAAACTTTATAATTTTAAGATTCAGAGTAGGTGGGGATAAAGTATATAGTGAATGAATAAATAAAATGAATAAAATGTATAGATATTTAATATATTTATCTGTCCTGAATTTGGTTTTTAAGATTCTTTAATTCTTGTGATACACAGCTGTCTCATTCGATTGTTCTTTTAATTATCTTCCCGGGGATTCCCTTCATTTCTATTTTAGGTTAAATCCTGTGTTTCCTGATTTCCATGCCTTCCTGCTCTTGATTTACACATTTGTTTTGGAATCACACTTCCTCTGTGGCTTTTTTGAAAGAGTAATCAGAATAAATTTTTTGAGACTATATATCTGAAAATACGTTTATTCAGTCTTTACACTTGATTGACAGTTTGGTAGAATTCAGTACATAAATATTTATATATTCTTGTTTTTCTCTTTAGTGTTTCATACTGCGTCGTTTGCGGAGTCTTACTTTACTGAGCAGAGGTTGAATGTGGGATGTTGGCAGTGAAAGCATGGTATCTTAACTACTGTAACTACTGACCTGCCAGGAAATTCCCCAGTATTCCAGTTCTTAATTGTACATGTTGTTCTAGAGAACAGAGATTTTTCTCTCCAGAGAATAGTCAAACAGCCATCTGCTGGAATGATGGGACAAATTTTTTAAACCACCTGTAGTGAAGTAGGAGTGGGATCTGAGGATCTGTGAACGTTTTTTTTTTCTTTTAACAGTGTTTTTGAAGGATAACTGACCAAAAAAATAAGCTGCATGTATTTAAAGTGTACAATTTGATAAGTTTTGGCAAATGTATACCCCTGTGAAACCATTACCATAGTCACAATAGTAAATTTATTCCTCCAAAATTCTTTGTGCCTCTTTATAAACTCTGGTTCTGCTTCTTCCAATACTTTCCTCTCCAGGTAATCCCCAATCTCCTTTCTGTCATAGATAAATTTACCTTTTCTAGTGTTTAATATAATTGGAATCTGACCTAGGTTCTACCGCTGAGTTGGGAACATCCCCTGGAGGAGGGCATGGTAACCCACTCCAGTATTCTTGCCCAGAGAATCTCATGGACTGAGGAGCCTGGCAGGCTGCAATCCATGTGGACACAAAGAGTTGGACACAACTGAGTGACAAAGCACAGCACACAGGTTTTATGTTTGATTTCTTTTACTCAGCAGAATTATTTTACAGTTCATTCATGTATCAATCAGTCACTTCAGTTTGGTTGCTCAGTCGTGTCTGACTCTGCAACCCCATGAACCGCAGCACGCCAGGCCTCCCTGTCCATCACCAACTCCCGGAGTCCACCCAAGCCCATGCCCATTGTGTTGGTGATGCCATCTAACCATCTCATCCTCTGTCGTCTCCTTCTCTTCCTGCCCTCAATCTTTCCCAGCATCAGGGTCTTTTAAAATGAGTCAGCTCTTTGCATCAGGTGGCCAAAGTATTGGAGTTTCAGCTTCAACATCAGGCCCTCCAATGAACACCCAGGACTAATCTCCTTTAGGATGGACTGGTTGGATCTCCTTGCAGTCCAAGGGACTCTCAAGAGTCTTCTCCAACACCACAGTTCAAAAGCATCAATTCTTCAGCGCTTAGCTTTCTTTATAGTCCACTCTCACATCCATACATGGCTACTGGAAAAACCATAGCCTTGACTAGATGGACCTTTGTTGACAAAGTAATGTCTCTGCTTTTTAATATGCTGTCTAGGTTGATTATAACTTTACTTCCAAAGCCTTTACTTCTTTTAATTTCATGGCTGCAGTCACCATCTGCAGTGATTTTGGAGCCCAGAAAAATAAACTCAGCCACTGTTTCCACTGTTTCCCCATCTATTTCCCATGAAGTGATGGGACCAGGTGCCATGATCTTAGTTTTCTGAATATTGAGCTTTGAACCAACTTTTTCTCTCTCCTCTCACTTTCATCAAGAGGCTCTTTAGTTCCTCTTCACTTTCTGCCATAAGGGTGGTGTCATCTGCAGATCTGCGGTTATTGATATTTCTCCCGGCAATCTTGATTCCAGCTTGTGTTTCTTCCAGCCCAATGTTTCTCATGATGTACTCTGCATATAAGTTAAATAAGCAGGGTGTAGTATTCCATTGTATGTATATGCCACAATTTGTTTTTCCATTCAACTATTTATGGTCATTTGTTTTGCTGCTGCTTCTTTTTTTTTTTCCTGTTGGCATATAGCCAGTTAACAATGTTGTGATAGTTTCAGGTGAACAGCAAAGAGATTCAACCATAGATACATGTGTATGCATTCTCCTTGATTTGCTTTCTGGTTTTGACTTTTACAAATAAAGTGGCAATTAACATTCATTTACAAATCTACATGGACATATATTTCCTTTTCTCTTGGGTCCACCTAAGATAGAATGGTAGATATATGATTNCATTGTGTTGGTGATGCCATCTAACCATCTCATCCTCTGTCGTCTCCTTCTCTTCCTGCCCTCAATCTTTCCCAGCATCAGGGTCTTTTAAAATGAGTCAGCTCTTTGCATCAGGTGGCCAAAGTATTGGAGTTTCAGCTTCAACATCAGGCCCTCCAATGAACACCCAGGACTAATCTCCTTTAGGATGGACTGGTTGGATCTCCTTGCAGTCCAAGGGACTCTCAAGAGTCTTCTCCAACACCACAGTTCAAAAGCATCAATTCTTCAGCGCTTAGCTTTCTTTATAGTCCACTCTCACATCCATACATGGCTACTGGAAAAACCATAGCCTTGACTAGATGGACCTTTGTTGACAAAGTAATGTCTCTGCTTTTTAATATGCTGTCTAGGTTGATTATAACTTTACTTCCAAAGCCTTTACTTCTTTTAATTTCATGGCTGCAGTCACCATCTGCAGTGATTTTGGAGCCCAGAAAAATAAACTCAGCCACTGTTTCCACTGTTTCCCCATCTATTTCCCATGAAGTGATGGGACCAGGTGCCATGATCTTAGTTTTCTGAATATTGAGCTTTGAACCAACTTTTTCTCTCTCCTCTCACTTTCATCAAGAGGCTCTTTAGTTCCTCTTCACTTTCTGCCATAAGGGTGGTGTCATCTGCAGATCTGCGGTTATTGATATTTCTCCCGGCAATCTTGATTCCAGCTTGTGTTTCTTCCAGCCCAATGTTTCTCATGATGTACTCTGCATATAAGTTAAATAAGCAGGGTGTAGTATTCCATTGTATGTATATGCCACAATTTGTTTTTCCATTCAACTATTTATGGTCATTTGTTTTGCTGCTGCTTCTTTTTTTTTTTCCTGTTGGCATATAGCCAGTTAACAATGTTGTGATAGTTTCAGGTGAACAGCAAAGAGATTCAACCATAGATACATGTGTATGCATTCTCCTTGATTTGCTTTCTGGTTTTGACTTTTACAAATAAAGTGGCAATTAACATTCATTTACAAATCTACATGGACATATATTTCCTTTTCTCTTGGGTCCACCTAAGATAGAATGGTAGATATATGATTTCAGGTTTTAATAAATGCCATATCTATTTTCCTGAAGAAATTGTATCATTTATATTTCTGTCAGTTGTCTTTGAGAGTACTAGTTTCTTTACATTCTTGTTAACGTGTGATATAGTCAGTCTTTAATTTGAGGTGTTCTCATAGAAGTGTAATAATATTTCATTATTGTTTTATTAGGTTGGGGCAAAGGTAATTGCAGTTTCAGACCGTGATTTTTAAATCATTATAATTAGGTTCAAACACGTTTTTATTAATTAAAATAGAAACCATTACAATCAGCACATTTTTGCCAACAATAAATAAGTTTGTTTATTCCTCTAGTATAAAAATCTGTGCTTCAGTATTCAACGAACTCTTGAAAAACATTTTCTGCCTCCTGTTGGTTGAGGAAGCATTTTCCCTGCAAAAAGTTGTTAAGATGTTTGAAGAAGTGGTAACTGGTTGGCAAGAGGTCAGGTGAATATGGTGGATGAGGCAAAATTTCATAGCCCAGTTCATTCAACTTTTGAAGCATTGGTTGTGTGATCTGCAGTCAGCCATTGTGTTCTGGAGAAGAATTGGACCCATTGTGTTAACCAGTGCTGGCTGTAGTCATTGCAGTTTTGGTGCTTCTCATCAATTTGCTGAGCATACGTCTCAGATGTAGTGGTTTTGTTGGGATTCAGAAAGTTGTGGCGAGTCAGACTGGGAGCAGAGACCACCAAACAAATACTGTGATCTCGTTTTGGTGCAAGTTTGACTTTGGAAAGTCCTTTGGAGCTTCTCAGTCCACCCACTGAGCTGGTCATTGTCAGTTGTATAAAATCTACTTTTCGTCACACATTGCAATCTATTTGAGAAATGGTTCATTGTTACATAGAATAAGAGAGGACGACACTTCAAAAACGACCATTATTTTGATTTAAGGTCAGTTCATGAGGCATGCAGTTATCAAGCTTTTTCACCTTTCCAATTTTCTTCAAATGCCAAATGACTGTAGAATAGTAAACATTGAATTCTTTAGCAACTTCTCTTGTAGCTGTAAGAAGATCAGCTTTGATGGTTGCTGTCAATTGATTGTTGTCACCTTCCGATCGCTGGCCACCCATGCTCCTCATCCTCAAAGCTCTAATCTCCTTTGCAAAACTTCTTGAACCACTGCTGCTCTGTACATTTGTTAGCAGTTCCTTGGCCAAATGTATTGTTGATTTTGCAAATTGTCTCTGATGCTTTATAACACGACTCATTTTGAACTCGAATAAAATCACTCAAATTTGCTTTTTGTCTGACATCATTTCTGTAGTCTAAAATAAATATAAACTACAGTAAGTCATTAGCAAAAAAAAAAAACAGCAAGAAATGAGCATTAAAGTGATGTGTAGCATAATATTTAAGAATGCATTCCAATATTAGATGATAAAGTTTAACAATACAAAACTGCAGTTAACTTTTGCACCAACCCGAAAATTCTCCAAGCCAGGCTACAGCAATACATGAACCTTGAACTTCCAGATGTTCAAGCTGGTTTTAGAAAAGGCAAAGGAACCAGAGATCAAATTGGCAACATCCGCTGGATCATCAAAAAACCAAGAGTTCCAGAAAAACATCTCTGCTTTATTGACTGTACCAAAGCCTTGGACTGTGTGGATCACAATAAACTGTGGAAAATTCTGAAAGAGATGGGAATACCAGAGCACCTGACCTGCCTCTTGAGAAACCTGTATGCAGGTCAGGAAGCAACAGTTAGAACTGGAGATGGAATAACTGACTGGTTCCAAATAGGAAAAGGAGTATGTCAAGGCTGTATGTTGTCACCCTGCTTATTTAACTTCTATGCAGAGTACATCATGAGAAATGCTGGGCTAGAAGAAGCACAAGCTGGAATCAAGATTGCCAGGAGAAATAGCAATAACCTCAGATCTGCAGATGTGCTGAAGAATTGATGCTTTTGAACTGTAGTGTTGGAAAAGACTCTTGAGAGGCCCTTGGACTGCAAGGAGATCCAACCAGTCCATTCTAAAGGAGATCAGTGCCGGATGTTCTTTGGAAGGAATGCTGCTAAAGCTGAAACTCCAGTACTTTGGCCACCTCATACAAAGAGTTGACTCATTGGAAAAGACTCTGATGCTGGGAGGGATTGGGAGCAGGAGGAAAAGGGGATGACAGAGGATGAGATGGCTGGATGGCATCACCAATTCGCTGAACGTGAGTTCAGGTGAACTCCGGGAGTTGGTGATGGACAGGGAGGCCTGACGTGCTGTAATTCATGGGATTGTAAAGAGCTGGACATGACTGAGCGAGTGAACTGAACTGAACTGAACTGAATAATTTACAGTTGCCTTGTGACTAATGATGCTAAGCATCCTTTCTTGAATTCATGTGTCATCCATGTATCTTCTTTGTTGAGGTGTCTGTTCAGATCTTTTGGCCATCCTTTTATTGCCTTGTTTGTTTTCTTACCGAGTTTTAAAAGCTCTTTATATAGAAAACAAGATATCAGTTCCTTATTAGATAGGTGCTTTGCAAAGATTTCCTTCAAGTCTGTGGCTTATCTTTTCATTCTCTTAGAAATGTCTTTTGAAGGGAAGTTTTAAATTTTAATGAAATGCAATTTATCAGTTTGTTCTTCTACTGTAATAGCTAAGAAATCTTTACCTAACCCAAGATCACAAATATTTTCTTGTATGCTTTCTTCCAGCAATTTTATAGTTTTGGGTTTCATATTTAGGACTGTGATCCATTTTGATCTATTTTTTTGTGTATGAGGTATGGATCCAAGGTAGTCTTTTTGTTTTAATTTGTACATGTATGTGACTGTCCACTTGTTCTAGCACCATTTGTTGAAGGCCAGACTTTCTTTACTGAATTGCCTTTGCATCTTTTTCAAAAATTAATCCATATATATGTTACTTAGCCATTTGTTTTATGCCACCACTGCACTGTTGCTTTTGCTTTTTATAATAATGTTGTAAAAAGTAAAAAGATTACTGTTGCTTTTTGTAATAAAGTAATACTAAATATAATAAGTAAATAAATAATAAAAGTAAATAAAAAGTAAGTAAAAGTAATTAAAAAATGAATAAAGTAATAAATAAGTAAAAGGATATGAAAAGATTACTGTCACTTTTTATAATAAAATCAACCCTGAATATTCATTGGAAGGACTGGTGCTGAAGCTGAAGTTCCAATATTTTGGCCAGCTGCTGTGAAGTGCCAACTCATTGAAAGAGACCCTGATGCTAGGAAAGATTGTTAGCAGAAGGAGAAGAAGGTGACAGAGAATGAGATGGTTGGATGGTATCCCTGACTTGCTGGAGACGAGTTTGAGCAAACTCTGGGAGATAGTGAAAAACAGGAAAGTCTGGCATGCTAACAGTCCATGGGCTTGCAGAGTCAGATATGACTTAGCGACTGAACCACAACAAAAAGTGTTAACTCTCCAACTTTTTGCTTCCTTTAAAAAAAAAATTTTTTTTATCATCATATGAACTTTAGACTCAACTTTACAAAGACATTAACATTTCTACCAAAAAAAATTTTTTTTTCTTTAATACTTAATTTTTTTAGCTGTGTTGAGTCTTAGTTGCAGCAGGTGGGCTCAGTAGCTGCCGAGTGTGGGCTTATGGCATGTGGGATCTTAGTTTCATGACTTGGGTTAGAACTTGAGCCCCCTCTATTGGCAGGCAGATTCTTAACCCCTGGACAACCAGGAAGTCCCATGTTTTGGGGTTTGGTTGGAATTACAGTGGATTTATATAGCAATTTAGGGAGATGTGGCCTTTTAACAATACTAAGTCTCTTTCATGAAAAAGACTCCATTTATTTCAGCAGTGTTTTGTAACCTTTCAGGGCACAAGATTTTCACATTGTTTGTTGGATTTTTTGGTATGTCAGAATTTTTGATGATAAAGGACGAGTTTTTTCCCCCATTATTATTAGTATTTTGGGGATATAGTTGCTGTACAGTGTTGCATTAGATTCTGCTGTACAGCGAGGTGAATCCACTATATGTACACATATATCCCTTCCCTCTTGGGCCTCCGTCCCACCTAGGTCACCACAAAGCATGGAGCAGAGCTCCCTGTGCTATATGCATCAGGTTCCCAGCTGCTACATAGATGCATATATCAATCCTAATCTCCTACCTCGTGTCCCCTACCACTGGTGTTCATACATCTGTTCTCTATGTCTGTCTCTGTTCCTGCCCGCAGAAAGGTCCATCTGCACCATTTCTTTAGATTCCACATATGTGAGTGATTACCTCATTGTGGTTTTCATTTGCATTTCTCTAATAATTACTGATGTTGAGGATCTTTTCTCATGCCACTTGGCCACCTCCTATGTTGTTTTTGGAGAAGTGACTGTTTAGGTCTTGCACTGATGTTTTGATTGGGCTGTTTGTTTTTTTAATATTGAGCTCCACAAGCTGTTTGTATATTTTGGAGATTGGTGAGTTTTAAATTATGCCCTCTTCAGTGTTTTGGAAAAAGTTGTGTAGAACTGGTAATGTTTCTTTCTTAGGTGTTTGCTAGAATACACCAGTGAAGCCATTTGAATCTTGTTTTCTTTGTGGGAAGAAAGAAAATAGGAAGTTTTCAGTTTCTTTATAGATATAAGGCAGTTTTTGTGACTTCCCCAGCAGTCCAGTGTTTAAGATCCCCATGCTTCCACTGCAGGGAGTACAANATGAGATGGTTGGATGGTATCCCTGACTTGCTGGAGACGAGTTTGAGCAAACTCTGGGAGATAGTGAAAAACAGGAAAGTCTGGCATGCTAACAGTCCATGGGCTTGCAGAGTCAGATATGACTTAGCGACTGAACCACAACAAAAAGTGTTAACTCTCCAACTTTTTGCTTCCTTTAAAAAAAAAATTTTTTTTATCATCATATGAACTTTAGACTCAACTTTACAAAGACATTAACATTTCTACCAAAAAAATTTTTTTTTCTTTAATACTTAATTTTTTTAGCTGTGTTGAGTCTTAGTTGCAGCAGGTGGGCTCAGTAGCTGCCGAGTGTGGGCTTATGGCATGTGGGATCTTAGTTTCATGACTTGGGTTAGAACTTGAGCCCCCTCTATTGGCAGGCAGATTCTTAACCCCTGGACAACCAGGAAGTCCCATGTTTTGGGGTTTGGTTGGAATTACAGTGGATTTATATAGCAATTTAGGGAGATGTGGCCTTTTAACAATACTAAGTCTCTTTCATGAAAAAGACTCCATTTATTTCAGCAGTGTTTTGTAACCTTTCAGGGCACAAGATTTTCACATTGTTTGTTGGATTTTTTGGTATGTCAGAATTTTTGATGATAAAGGATGAGTTTTTTCCCCCATTATTATTAGTATTTTGGGGATATAGTTGCTGTACAGTGTTGCATTAGATTCTGCTGTACAGCGAGGTGAATCCACTATATGTACACATATATCCCTTCCCTCTTGGGCCTCCGTCCCACCTAGGTCACCACAAAGCATGGAGCAGAGCTCCCTGTGCTATATGCACCAGGTTCCCAGCTGCTACATAGATGCATATATCAATCCTAATCTCCTACCTCGTGTCCCCTACCACTGGTGTTCATACATCTGTTCTCTATGTCTGTCTCTGTTCCTGCCCGCAGAAAGGTCCATCTGCACCATTTCTTTAGATTCCACATATGTGAGTGATTACCTCATTGTGGTTTTCATTTGCATTTCTCTAATAATTACTGATGTTGAGGATCTTTTCTCATGCCACTTGGCCACCTCCTATGTTGTTTTTGGAGAAGTGACTGTTTAGGTCTTGCACTGATGTTTTGATTGGGCTGTTTGTTTTTTTAATATTGAGCTCCACAAGCTGTTTGTATATTTTGGAGATTGGTGAGTTTTAAATTATGCCCTCTTCAGTGTTTTGGAAAAAGTTGTGTAGAACTGGTAATGTTTCTTTCTTAGGTGTTTGCTAGAATACACCAGTGAAGCCATTTGAATCTTGTTTTCTTTGTGGGAAGAAAGAAAATAGGAAGTTTTCAGTTTCTTTATAGATATAAGGCAGTTTTTGTGACTTCCCCAGCAGTCCAGTGTTTAAGATCCCCATGCTTCCACTGCAGGGAGTACAAATTTGATCCCTGGTTGGGAAACTTAAGATCATGATCCAATTATCTTTCTTTTGCTTCAGCTCAGTTCAATTGCTCAATCGTGTCTGACTCTTTGTGACGCCATCAACTGCAGCACGCCAGGCTTCCCTGTCCATCCAAACTCATGTCCATTGAGTCGGTGGTGCCCTCCAACCATCTCATCCTCTGTTGTCCCCCTCTTCTGGAGTCCTTCAGTCTTTCCCAACATCAAGGTCTTTTCCAGTGAGTCAGTTCTTCGCATTAGGTGACCAAACTATTGGAGTTTCAGCTTCAGCATCAGTCCTTCCAATGAATATTCAGGACTGATTTCCTTTAGGATGGACTGGTTGGATCTCCTTGCAGTCCAAGGGACTCTCAAGAGTCTTCTCCAACACCACAGTTCAAGAGCATCAGTTCTTCAGTGCTCAGCTTTCTTTACGGTCCAGCTCTCACATCCATACATGACCACTGGAAAAATCATAGGCTTGACTAAATGGACCTTTGTTGGCAAAGTAATGTCTCTGCTTTTGAATATGCTTTCTAGGTTGGTTATAGCTTTTCCTCCAAAGAGCAAGTGTCTTTTAATTGCATGGCTGTAGTCCCCATCTGCAGTGATTTTGGAGCCCCCCCCAAATAAAGTCTGACAGTGTTTCCACTATTTCTCCATCTATTTGCTATGAAGTGACGGGACCAGGTTCCATGATCTTTGTTTTCTGAACGTTGAGCTTTAAGCCAACTTTTTCACTTTCCTCTTTCACTTTCATCAAGAGACTCTTTAGTTCTTCTTCACTTTCTGCCACAAGGGTGGTGTCATCTGCATATCTGAGGTTATTGATATTTCTCCCAGCAATCTTGATTCCAGCTTGTGTTTATTCCAGCCCAGCGTTTCTCATGATGTACCCTGCATATAAGTTAAATAAGCACGGTGACAATATGCAATTTGGCACCAGTCTGTTGTTCCATGTCTAGTTCTGATTGTTGCTTCCTGATTTCTCAAGAGGCAGGTCAGGTGGTCTGGTATTCCCATCTCTTGAAGAATTTTCCACAGTTTATTGTGATCCACACAGTCAAAGACTTTGGCGTAGTCAATAAAGCAGAAATAGATGTTTTTCTGGACATCTCTTGCTTTTTCTATGATCCAGCGGATGTTGGCAATTTGATCTCTGGTTCCTCTGCCTTGTCTAAGACCAGCTTGAGCATCCGGGTCACATACTGTTGAAGCCTGGCTTGGAGAATTTTGAGCATTACTTTGCTCCCGTGTGAGATGAGTGCAATTATGTGATGGTTTGAGCATTGTTTAGCATTGCATTTCTTAAGGATTGGAATGAAAACTGACCTTTTCATTCCTGTGGCCNTCTTCTGGAGTCCTTCAGTCTTTCCCAACATCAAGGTCTTTTCCAGTGAGTCAGTTCTTCGCATTAGGTGACCAAACTATTGGAGTTTCAGCTTCAGCATCAGTCCTTCCAATGAATATTCAGGACTGATTTCCTTTAGGATGGACTGGTTGGATCTCCTTGCAGTCCAAGGGACTCTCAAGAGTCTTCTCCAACACCACAGTTCAAGAGCATCAGTTCTTCAGTGCTCAGCTTTCTTTACGGTCCAGCTCTCACATCCATACATGACCACTGGAAAAATCATAGGCTTGACTAAATGGACCTTTGTTGGCAAAGTAATGTCTCTGCTTTTGAATATGCTTTCTAGGTTGGTTATAGCTTTTCCTCCAAAGAGCAAGTGTCTTTTAATTGCATGGCTGTAGTCCCCATCTGCAGTGATTTTGGAGCCCCCCCAAAATAAAGTCTGACAGTGTTTCCACTATTTCTCCATCTATTTGCTATGAAGTGACGGGACCAGGTTCCATGATCTTTGTTTTCTGAACGTTGAGCTTTAAGCCAACTTTTTCACTTTCCTCTTTCACTTTCATCAAGAGACTCTTTAGTTCTTCTTCACTTTCTGCCACAAGGGTGGTGTCATCTGCATATCTGAGGTTATTGATATTTCTCCCAGCAATCTTGATTCCAGCTTGTGTTTATTCCAGCCCAGCGTTTCTCATGATGTACCCTGCATATAAGTTAAATAAGCACGGTGACAATATGCAATTTGGCACCAGTCTGTTGTTCCATGTCTAGTTCTGATTGTTGCTTCCTGATTTCTCAAGAGGCAGGTCAGGTGGTCTGGTATTCCCATCTCTTGAAGAATTTTCCACAGTTTATTGTGATCCACACAGTCAAAGACTTTGGCATAGTCAATAAAGCAGAAATAGATGTTTTTCTGGACATCTCTTGCTTTTTCTATGATCCAGCGGATGTTGGCAATTTGATCTCTGGTTCCTCTGCCTTGTCTAAGACCAGCTTGAGCATCCGGGTCACATACTGTTGAAGCCTGGCTTGGAGAATTTTGAGCATTACTTTGCTCCCGTGTGAGATGAGTGCAATTATGTGATGGTTTGAGCATTGTTTAGCATTGCATTTCTTAAGGATTGGAATGAAAACTGACCTTTTCATTCCTGTGGCCACTGCTGAGTTTTCCAAATTTGCTGGCATATGAGTGCAGCACTTTCACAGCATCATCTTTTAGGATTTGAAATAGTTCAGCTGGAATTCCATTGCCTCCACTAGCTTAGTTCCTAGTGATACTTCCTAAGGCCCACTTGACGTCACATTCCAGGGTGTCTGGCTCTAGGTGGGTGATCACATCATCGTGATTATCTGGGTTGTGGAGATCTTTTTTGTACAGTTCTTCTGTGTATTCTTGCCATCTCTTCTTAATAACTTATGCTTTTGTTAGGTCCACCATTTCTGTCCTTTATCGAGCCTTTCTTTGCATGAGATGTTCCCTTGGTATCTCTGATTTTCTTGAAGAGATCTGTAGTCTTTCCCATTCTATTGTTTTCCTCTGTTTCTTTGCTCTGATCACTGAAGAAGGCTTTCTTATCTCTCCATGCTATTCTTTGAGACTCTGCATTCAAATGGGTATATCTTTCCTTTTCTCCTTTGCTTTTGCCTTCTCTTTTCACAAATATTTGTAAAGACAGCCATTTTGCTTTTTTGCATTTCTTTTTCTTGGGGATAGTCTTGCTCCCTGTCTCCTGTACAGTGTCACGAACCTCTGTCATAGTTTATCAGGCACTCTATCAGATCTAGTCCCTTAAATCTATTTCTTACTTCCACTGTATAATCGTTAGGGATTTGCTTTAGGTCATACCTGAATGGTCTAGTTGTTTCCCCTACTTTCTTCAATTTAAGTCTTAATTTGGCAATAGGAGTTCATGATTGAACCACAGTCAGCTCCCAGTCTTGTTTTTGCTGACTGTATAGAGCTTCTCCATCTTTGGCTGCAAAGAATATAATCAGTCTGATTTTGGTGTTGACCATATGGTGATGTCCATGTGTAGAGTTTTCAGTTTAATTTGCCCTTTCTCCCCTAAAATGTTAGGATTGAAGCTGGGGTTATTGATTTGAGATCTTTTCTGCTTGAAGCACATTCTTAAATCCTTTGTCACTTCTTTGACACATGGGTTCTGCAGAAGTATGTTACTTAGCTTCCAAATACTTGGGGATTTTTCTGATAGTTTATAATGTTAGGTGAAGTTGGTTGATATTGATGTTCAAGTGTACTATATCCTTGTGGATTTTTTGTCTCCCCTGTTTTATCAGTTATTGAGAGGGGAGTATTCAAATTTTCAGCAATAATACCATAATTTGTCTATTACTGCAGTTCTATTGGTTTTTACTTCATGTAGAAGTAAACATCTAAGTAGAAGCATAAACATCTAAGATTGTTATAGTTCCTTGATGAACTGTTTCCATTATCACTGTGAAAGACCTTCTGTTTGCTTTCAAATCTAGTTTATTAGATACAAAAAAGTCATTTTAGCTTTCTTTTAACCAGTGTTACCATGTCATATCTTATTCTATCGTTTTTCTTTTAATGTATTTGTTCCTAAATGTGTCTCGTAGGCAATATACAATTGGGTCTAATATTTTAACCCTTTCTGACAATCTTTGACTTTTAGCCGGGATGTTTAGTATGCTCATTGATTCGGTAAAGTTTGAATCTACTATCTTGCTGTCTGTTTTCTTTGTTCTGCCTGTTCTTTGTTCCTTTGTTGGATTTTTAAAAAATTTTTTTGGTTATTTTTGGGTTGAGTTTTTTTTTTTTTAATTTTGTGTATTGTCATGTGTTGATGACACTGTTATCTGTAATAAAAAATGTAAATGGATTGGACTTCCTTGGTCATCCAATGGTTATGAATCCACTTGCCAGTGAAGGGGACATGGGCAATTAAGCCTGCGTGCCACAGTTACTGAACCTGTGCTGTAGAGCCCAAGTGCCACAGCTACTGAAGCCTGCCCACCCTGGCAGCCATGCTCCATGATAAGAGAAGCAATGAGGAGCCTGTGCACTGCAACTAGAGACTAGATCTGCTCACTGCAAGTAGACAAGGCCCGCACACGGCAATCCAGTGCCCCAGCGCAACCAGAAAGAAATAAAACGAAAAAAGGAATTTCATAACCAGTCAGCCTAGGAACAATATAAGAAAACATAGTTAAAGCCCACCTCTGTTGCAAACAGAAATGCCAAAATCTTAAAGTGCTGGCAAATCAAAATCAGTAGGATATGTAGTAAAAGAAAGCAAGACTTGGTAGAGTTAATCAAAGGAATGTTGCATTATCAGAAAAGTCACTTGATTGTAACTCTAGAGACTGGAGGCTAAAACCACAAGAATATGTAAGTAAAAATAATTAGAATGATATTAATTTTAAAAATAACAGTTATATTTGATCCTCGTTCATTGCCAAATTATTCAGGAAACTAAGAGTAGCAGGAGCTACCCTAACCTTATGAAAAATGTCTGTTTAAAAGTCTGCCTTTGGGGAAAATGGGGTCAAAGGGATACACATAGTATACATTCAATAAATATTTGAATAAAAGTTATAAATTTGGGTATTTATCATGATATCGGTTATGTCATATCATTATTCTTGCTGAACTATAAGCAACTACCTTTTAAAAGACATAACCCAGTTGTAGTGGGTTTTGCGAATATCACCCATTTGGCACTTGATAGTGTATTAGTTTGCTGCTGCTCAGTGGCTTCAGTCGTGTCCGACGCTGTGGGACCCCATAGACAGCAGCCCACCAGGCTCCCCTGTGGAGTGGGTTGCCATTTCCTTCTCCAGTGCATGAAAGTGAAAAGTGAAAGTGAAGTCGCTCAGTTGCATCCAACTCTTCGTGACCCCATGGACTGCAGCCTATGAGGCTCCTCCATCTGTGGGGTTTTCCAGGCAAGAGTACTGGAGTGGGGTGCCATTACCTTCTCCGATTAGTTAGCTAGGGCTTCCATAGCAAAGACTAGGAGGCTTAAACAACAAATTTATTTTCTCAATGTTCTGGAGACTGCTAGTTCAAGATTAAGGTATTGGCAGGTTTGGTTTTCCTTGAGACCTCTTTCTTTGGTTTGCAGATGGCTGCCTTCTCTTCATGTCCTCTGAAGGATTTTTTTTCCAACTGTAGTTACACTCTGAGGTACTAGTGGTTGGGGATGCAACATATGAGTTTAGGGAGGGGATACACTTCAGCCCATAACAGGTATTTACAGAGCTGTCTCACAGCTTCATAGTTGGTGTAAACCTAGCAAAGCAAGCAGCAGTAGATATGACTCCAGTTTTACCCAACAGACTCTTAAGCCACAAAGCTAATGTGTGGCAGGACTGCGACTTTAAACTGGTGGCTTGAGTACAAACTCAGTATCTTTTAACTACTGTGCTGATTTTGCTAAAGTTGAATGTCTCACTTTTTACCTTTAGTTTGCTTAATCTTTCCCAAATTGATAGAGGTTAAGACTTTTTATTTCTCAGTTTCCTGGAGTGTAATTTGAGAAATCCTTATTTGAAGGTCATTGACTTCTAGAGGTTTGTTCATTTATATACATAACGGCTTCACTCTACCACTCTAAAATGTACATATATAAGATACACAGATATATTGTAGTTGCTTAGAATTGGATTTATGCCAGTATACAGAGAGAGAAAAATGCATTAAAATCAAATATATTTGATTAAATAAATTGAGTAAGTTTACTATTAACAATGGGAATCAATAAACCTAGATCCTTTACTTATTCTTAACTTTCAAACGCACTTTGAAAGAATCATTGTATTTTTCTTCATGTCATTTCTTCCAGTAGATAACCAAAATAACTTCATTTCCTTTAAGGATCTTGAGTGTGCCAGTGCATAATAATTTTGTTTATTCAGACATTTTTTTTTTCCTCACACAGTTGCGGTCTTGTAGTAAGAGTGAGTTGATATCTAAGAGCTCAGAGATCCTCATGATGTTTCAGCAAGTTCATCGAAAGCCTATGGCATCCTTTGTTACCACTCCTGTTCCACCAGACTTTACGAGGTACAACACTTTTTTTTTTTAAACTTTATATGCAAATGCATATACTTAGTTTCAAAAGAATGCTATTACTGGGGCCTTGCTGGCAGTCTAATGCTTGCTTCCACTGCAGGGGTGTAGGTTCCATCTCTGGTTAGGGAACTAACATGCTGCATGCCATACAGCCTAAAAGTTAAAGACAAAAAAAGAATGCTATTGCTGACAACTTGAACGCGGATAGTTCTCCTTGGCCAATAAGTCTCCATTTCTTTGTGAATTAACAAACCAGGTATAACATTTATATACTGTTCAAGCACTGAATATTATTAAAAGGACTAGGTATTTGCTATTGTAAAATAGATTTGCATCAACTAAGAATGTTCATTAATATTCTAAGGCTAACTCTTTGATGGTGTGGTCAGCCATTTCAGTTTTGAAGGTTCCTTTTCTGAAGTATTCCCCTATTACCAGTGTTAGCATAAATATCACATATTAGGAAAATGCTCTTACAGTTCAAAGTTGGGTACATGGATCTCCTATATCAGAGCCAGCTGAAGTGTTTCTCCAAAATGCACATTCCTAGGCTTCTTCCCTGACAGTCTGGAGACAATATTAAAGTTTAGGAACCACTTGATGGAGGTAAACTCCTATGGTAATATCACTTGCAGCGATTTCTCAGGCAGGCAACTCTGCTTGACTTCTTGAGTTTCAGTCTTTATCACATCTAGTGATTGTTTTGATTTCTTTTTCCTTTCTAATTGCCCAAGGAACTCAGAACCCCAATAATCTCTTCCTTTCACTACCTTCTTTTTTGGGTAATGATAGAAGGAACTGACATTAGGGTTAGGTGGGGGAGATAGGACAGGCATTTATAAAGAGAAAACCACCAATAAAAATTTTTTTAAAGTCTGATAATTAAGGAGTTTTCCCTGGGAAAAGGTCACTTTACAGCCCTCTCCCTCGCCAATAAACCTTACTGTCTTACTGGAAAATTTGTCTTTTAACTGTTGTTTTTATTAGAAACTCAATTTATGATTTACAGTATAGAAGAAGCAGGTGTTCATCTGTTGCAGAATAGATCAGCAATGAAGAGAGAGCCAAATAAAAAAGTCTAGCATTTCTGGATATTAAGTTATGGAGGAAAGTTTAGGTATGCAAAGCATTGGTGCTTGTTTCTAAGCTTTGAGCTCAGGGGACTGATTACGTCCCATCGGTTGATGATTTGTGATAAAGCCACAATGGAGAGTAAAAGGTCATTAAACAGTTAATGTTGTTTATAATATGAAAGATCATCNAAGCACTGAATATTATTAAAAGGACTAGGTATTTGCTATTGTAAAATAGATTTGCATCAACTAAGAATGTTCATTAATATTCTAAGGCTAACTCTTTGATGGTGTGGTCAGCCATTTCAGTTTTGAAGGTTCCTTTTCTGAAGTATTCCCCTATTACCAGTGTTAGCATAAATATCACATATTAGGAAAATGCTCTTACAGTTCAAAGTTGGATACATGGATCTCCTATATCAGAGCCAGCTGAAGTGTTTCTCCAAAATGCACATTCCTAGGCTTCTTCCCTGACAGTCTGGAGACAATATTAAAGTTTAGGAACCACTTGATGGAGGTAAACTCCTATGGTAATATCACTTGCAGCGATTTCTCAGGCAGGCAACTCTGCTTGACTTCTTGAGTTTCAGTCTTTATCACATCTAGTGATTGTTTTGATTTCTTTTTCCTTTCTAATTGCCCAAGGAACTCAGAACCCCAATAATCTCTTCCTTTCACTACCTTCTTTTTTGGGTAATGATAGAAGGAACTGACATTAGGGTTAGGTGGGGGAAATAGGACAGGCATTTATAAAGAGAAAACCACCAATAAAAATTTTTTTAAAGTCTGATAATTAAGGAGTTTTCCCTGGGAAAAGGTCACTTTACAGCCCTCTCCCTCGCCAATAAACCTTACTGTCTTACTGGAAAATTTGTCTTTTAACTGTTGTTTTTATTAGAAACTCAATTTATGATTTACAGTATAGAAGAAGCAGGTGTTCATCTGTTGCAGAATAGATCAGCAATGAAGAGAGAGCCAAATAAAAAAGTCTAGCATTTCTGGATATTAAGTTATGGAGGAAAGTTTAGGTATGCAAAGCATTGGTGCTTGTTTCTAAGCTTTGAGCTCAGGGGACTGATTACGTCCCATCGGTTGATGATTTGTGATAAAGCCACAATGGAGAGTAAAAGGTCATTAAACAGTTAATGTTGTTTATAATATGAAAGATCATCTCTGTGCTTAGCACTGTTGTAAGTGCTACATAGGAGACATGGAATAGGAGGTAATAATCTTACTGGATATATATTCCATATTAAATGGTAGAGATTGTATATTAAAATCAGGTATTTGTTACTCAATTATGTCAGAAATTCTAAGATGAAGTGTAGTTAGATACAGGTGTGGTTAAGATGACTTCATAGCCTGGAAAGGAATTGTGTAACAACTTGAAAGATACTTAGAATTTCATTAGGCAGATTAGAATAGGATATGTGTGCGTGAACAAAAATATGAGGCTGTGAGAAGAGCTGCTATATTTGGAAGTCTGCAGAGAAATCATTTCAATCGGAATTTGAATGGCTATATTGTTTTGGGGCATTTAAGTCCTCCCTGAGCAGAGAAAATACAGTTCTCAGTCCATAAAGAGCCTTAGTTTCTGGGGGAAATGGTCAACTTGGGATGGAAAACCAGTTTTTATGTAGCTGACCACTATGTTTTCTTAAGGGAACAGTGGATACTAATACATTTCTTCCCTTTGTTTATTAAGTTATGATGAAGTTTCTGGTCTAAAGATTTGCAAGTCAGTATTTTTCAGATTATNCTTGGGATGGAAAACCAGTTTTTTGTAGCTGACCACTATGTTTTCTTAAGGGAACAGTGGATACTAATACATTTCTTCCCTTTGTTTATTAAGTTATGATGAAGTTTCTGGTCTAAAGATTTGCAAGTCAGTATTTTTCAGATTATTAGATTAGAGGTGTTTTGAGGCTGCTGCTGCTGCTGCTAAATCACTTCAGTCGTGTCCGACTCTGTGCGACTCCACAGACGACAGCCCATTGGGCTCCGCCATCCTTGGGATTCCCCAGGCAAGAACACTGGAGTGGGTTGCCATTTCCTTCTCCAGTGCATGAAAGTGAAAAGTGAAAGTGAAATTGCTCAGTCGTGTCTGACTCAGCGACGCCATGGCCTGCAGCCTACCAGGCTCCTCTGTCCATGGGAGTTTCCAGGCAAGAGTACTGGAGTGGGATGCCATGAGGCTAGCCTCTCCATATTCCATGAACTTTCACTGATATCATTGTGACACACATCTAGTCATCATAAAGACCAGAGTAGAAGAGGTATAGAAATAAAAGCTTGAGAAGATAAACCTGTGCCTAATTTGCAGGCAGAATGGTAACACCAGTATGATTGTAGATAACCTCTGAATGAGTGAACATAATGTGAAAATACTAATAGTTGTATGGTTTAGCAGTCACTGACTTTGTGTGTTTGTATAAAGAATGCAAAAATGAATTTTTGAGCAAATATTTCTACCAAATTATAGAATTTTTTCAGCAAATATTTGTAAATATTTCATCTATTCGGTGAATATTTGAATGCCAGCTATATCCCAGGCATGTGCTGGGTACAAGTAGAGAGCATAGTAGAGAGTTNCAGCGACGCCATGGCCTGCAGCCTACCAGGCTCCTCTGTCCATGGGAGTTTCCAGGCAAGAGTACTGGAGTGGGATGCCATGAGGCTAGCCTCTCCATATTCCATGAACTTTCACTGATATCATTGTGACACACATCTAGTCATCATAAAGACCAGAGTAGAAGAGGTATAGAAATAAAAGCTTGAGAAGATAAACCTGTGCCTAATTTGCAGGCAGAATGGTAACACCAGTATGATTGTAGATAACCTCTGAATGAGTGAACATAATGTGAAAATACTAATAGTTGTATGGTTTAGCAGTCACTGACTTTGTGTGTTTGTATAAAGAATGCAAAAATGAATTTTTGAGCAAATATTTCTACCAAATTATAGAATTTTTTCAGCAAATATTTGTAAATATTTCATCTATTCGGTGAATATTTGAATGCCAGCTATATCCCAGGCATGTGCTGGGTACAAGTAGAGAGCATAGTAGAGAGTTCTTATGTCTTCAGTTATGATTTGGTGAAAAAGATAGGTGATTGAGGCAGGAATAAAATAAAATGTGATCACTGTTGACAGGGAAAGTGTATGTGTCCTATTTTAATGCTTCCCTGTACCGCTAATGTTACATGTGTCTGAAAAGTTTTCAGTGGAAAACTTTATGTATGTAGGAGTACATCACGGTACCCTAGGATTGATCATTGTTCCCTGTGCTCTGAATGTTATTTTTTTCTCCTCAAGTGAGAGCCGTACTGTACCCTCTTGGTCAGTAAGCTTTAGCGACCTATATGCTTTAACTTGTGGATCAGAGGTACAGAATCTTCTTGCAGTGCAGGAGACCTGGCTTCGATCCCTGGGTCTGGAAGATCC